>JASDQU010587928.1:22444-33143 GCA_032191745.1 Picea mariana | reverse complement strand
ACTAATCTAATATGCCCCAATTAAGGGGTAATGAGCCAACATTAGGGCTTAACATGAGCTGAGGTCAAACATCCGTGGAATCATCTGATCAGAGGTTAATGATGTAAACCTACTGTCGAATGTGAGGAGGCCTACCATTGAGGCATGCAGGTCCCAAAGTACTAACTGGTTTCTAAGCCTGGTTCCCGGATGATGTGTTGAAGTCGATAGGAATAGACTCATCGAGGGAGGGCCTTGATGTATCCCCCATCAACGACATGAAACGGACATAGAGATGTAATTGGCAGATCAAAATAATATGAACTGACATGGGTTTTGAGGCAAGATATTTGGGATGGCTGACACTCAAGGCGGATACTTCCCTTGAACACTGAGGCACAACAACAAAACATGACATGGACCAAAACTATGCAATGGATACTGTGACTTGCGTCAGGTGACCCAAAGGAGTGAAAGGAACTCAAAGGATTGGCTCAGTGCAGAGGTTCAATGGATTATGATGCATGCAAATGACAAAGTGTTGTGTTCAAGGGCGACTCTAAAAACTGCAGGATAATGTTCCCAAGAGACTGCTTGGCTTGCTCCTTTCAATTTTTTCCCCCATCTAGATAGACGAGTACCTCTTTTTGATTTAATGAGCTCGAGGAGGATAACACATGCTCGATATAACTCACCTTCAGTAATTTCCTCTTCCTTTTGTTTAACGAACTGGAAGAAGTAAGGGATCGGTCCCATATGGGCCTGTCAATGTGTGTTTTAACGAGTCCAAAGATAGAAAACTCGAAGGTTTTTCGGGATTATAGAGTTTGGAAAAACACTTAAAAGAGAACTCTCTCAGTTCCCTTTTCGTACAGTAGTCTAATGAGACTGAAAAAGAGATAAACTATTGCTCGAAAGACGCCCTTTCTGACCTTTTAACGAGTGTGAAAGGAAGCAAGGTCACTCGAAAATCTTTTCATATTTAGAGTCTGAAAAGGGTTTAAAGGAGACTCCAGGGGGGTTCCTTTTTCGTGTGTTCGTGTATCTGTACGGGTCTGAAAAAGAGATAAAAGTTTACCCGGTTGCGTTCTCATATTATCGAGCTTGAGAACGAACTAAGACTATGCTCATAAGTGTGACAAGGTAAATAATCCATCAGGACTGCCAGGAAACCTGCGATGCCAAAACTACAAACCAGGGGTTTAGTGAAGCCATCATATTGTTAGAGAAATCCATAAATGACCATACCTTATAAAAAATGGAAAGTTATAAATAGCAATACAATGAAAATTCCATTTACCATTTCATTTTGCACAGGGATTTTGGAGTAGTGGAGATTCTCATTTTGAGGTGGATCTTGTTTTGTTCGCTACCGGAGCTACGGTTGACCATTTTGCTTGCCGTTCGGACTAGGTAGATCTTCATTTCTCCTTCTTTCAATTACATGGTTTAATATTCATTTTCATAGCATCATTTAATTTAAAATATGAATCCCTAAATTGTTGCAAAAAGATCAAAATCGACCTCTTTGAAAAACGATGAAAAAAGGGGATTCTTTTTGCAAAAACATTCTAGAAGTGAATGGCCATGATGCCAATGCCTCAATAGTTGATTGGGTGGGTCATTTTTGGTAAAGAACCCATGAAAAATCCTCACACACACCCACACAACCACAAAGAAGTCGTTTTGATTTTTTTTTTAAACGTTTTTATTGTTGTTTGCATGGATAAGAGAGGGCGTGGTGGTTGTAAAAGAGGGTGTGGTCACTTTAAATGACGTGGGTAATTAGATTTCATATTTTAACTTGCTTTTAAAAATTGTCGAAATTGCCAAAACGTTGAAATAATGAATTTCTTTATTCTTTTGTTTTGTAGGTAATTTCGGCGACCATGATCGAGTGGAAAGAGAGGGAACATGAGATGGATGACTTAGCTACCTTGCGGAGTCCTCGCACACAGGCCACATTGCGAGCTTGTGGTTTACTCAAATTCTTCAAGTTGCAAAAAATGAAGAAAGAGATTTTATTGCTTGAGCATATGATCAGCCTATGGGATGTTGCAGAGCAAGGATTCTGGGTTGGCACACAACTTTTAACCATTGAGTTAGAATACGTGTACTTTTTGACTGGCTTCTCGAAAAGAGGGGTCCCCATATCTTTTTCCGGGCAGAGGGTGCTACTTGAGCAAGTGGACATGTATCTGGCACGCCACTGTATCCCAGGAGCAAGACTGGTAGGGGGTAGAATCCTTATCAAGGATATCTGAGAGCTACCTCTTCGGTCTATACTATTTTCTATCACGAGCATGACGAGAAGTACTAGCACACATATAGCATCAAGATCGCAGGTGGCTTATGGTGTTCAGTGTTTGGAGCTAACACTATTCAACTGGAGTGCAGGGTTCCTTCGAAATGTGAAGGAACAGGTTTCACGGTGTAGGATGGGACATAAGTAGTTTGGTTATGGCTCATTTATGGTCTCATTTTTTTTGGAGCGCATCCCCCAGATGCAACCTCAGATAGCACTGGCAGTGCGACCAGTGGACGAACCAAGGATGGAGAGGTGGACTAGTCTGTCTCCGAGGCTGGTAGCGGAGTCAGAGTTCCGTTTCAATGGCGATTTCTTTGCCTGGCTGAGACGGTAGTATCTATGGATAGAGGACTTCCCGTATGCTGAGGTAGATTTCTGTGGGAGCATGGATTTGATTTTACCCGTGGGGGAAGACCGGGATGTGTCAGGGAAAAGATTGAGCCATACCTTGTCTAGTTTTTTTTTTTAAAGTTTTTGATGTGTATATATTTTTTTTGGGTACGTAGAAGAGTTTTTAACAGATTTATTGTTTTCAACATACAGACAAGGGGGCAGTGCACCCGACCGATATACCAATACCAAGACGTCATGGGGGTGTCCCAGTTGTAGCAGATCTGGTGGTACCAGTGATAGGTCTCCGGGAGGTTGAAAGAAACCTCCAAGGCCTCACGATGGGAATTCCTCCTCTACGGAGGGGAGAAGTGCCTTTACATCTGCAGAGGCACACTGTGGGAGTACCAAAGAATATCAATTCTCTGCTGAGGTGCGTAGTGCAAGCGGTGATGTGTTACTCGCAGCACAATGTAGTGCAGAGAGATTAGAATCTCTCTGGTGATCATTTTTTGTATGCCTTGTCAGGCGGTGTTGTAGGGGTTTAGAGACCCGACATTTTGCTCTTCTACATAATTTTTTGATGTAATCAAAACATTTCAGTCACACCACACACACACACACACACACACACACACACACACATATATATATACAGTTTCAAGTTTTTACAGTGCCAATGAGTTGTACATGATGATGTCTATGATGTGTTTTAATTTACATGTAATGTACAATTTTGATTTCCTTAAATCTTATATGTGGGCGAGATATCGATCCATGATATAATTAGATAACGAATCCGAAACACTATTAAGTTCTCTTGGAATGTGTCTATATTCAATGTAGTCGAACATTCATTCAAGGTGGCGAACTTGTGGGTGGAGACGTAGCAAGATAGGACTACGAATAATGTAGATACGGTTGAATTGATAGACCACGAGTTGGGAGTCTAAGTAAACAATGATATGAGAGATACCTAGGGAGGAGGCTTGGGTCAACAGCCCGATGACAACGTGATATTCTGCCATGTTGTTGGTTGCTGGTCTAAGCAGATACCTCCTGAACTCAACACCTTGTTAAATTGGTAAATAACCCATCCTGCCGAAGTAATGTTCCGGGTATGTCAACTAGTGTCGTCCGTGAACCCGAAAAAGATAGAAAAGGAATATGTCATCTGCACATGAAAACACAAGCACAGTCATGAGTGGCAACGATAAAGACTCGAGCATGTGAAAGAAATAGACATACCAAACTAAAATACAATAATGTACAAAGTACAGATGCTAGGTGATCTAGGCATAGTACTTTTTAAGGTAAAGCCCATTTCGGGGCTCTCCCAAGGAAATTCCATCATGATCTACTAATTCGTAGGCACCTCTATGTAGGACATGCTTCACGATGTAAAGACCATGCCATAGAGGTTCTAACTTTCCTGTCCCCAATTTATACTGAGCTTGTTCATAAACGAGGACTAAGTCTCCTTCTGCAAAAGTCTGAGGGTGGACAGATTTGTCGTATTGCCTCTTAATTCTTTTCTAATGTGCCTCATTAGCGAGAGAAGCATCACAACGTGTTTCGTCCAACTTGGATAGATATAAGAATCGTTCTTCTTCAGCAGAAGTATGGGGCAGGAGTTCTACTTTCAATTTGAGTGATGGAATCTCACACTCGATTGGTAGAACGACTTCAATGCCATACACCAACTGGAAAGGAGTAAATCCAGTTGAAGTTTTTACAGAAGTGCGATAAGCCCAGAGAGTGGAAAAAATTTGTAAATGCCACGATGTCTTGTTTTCCCCTACCATGCATTGGATCATGGTTTTTAGGACTTTGTTGATGGCCTCAACTTGTTCGTTAGCCTGAGGGTAGTAAGGGGATGAGTTTTCATGGAGAAAACCCAATTTGACATGTAACTCGCTCATCATCTGGTTCTTGAAGTGTGCACCATGATCAATGACAATGGCATGTGGTACACCAAAATGAGTTATGATATGGTTGAAAAGAAACAGAGCTGTAGTACGACCATCATTTAGGAAGGTAGGCATAGCCTTAGCCCATTTGGTGAAGTAGTCGACGGCGACGATGATGTAATCGTGCCCCCCGACTGAGGTAGGCTTACACTGCATGAAATCGATACCCCACTTGGCGAAGGGGCCAATGGAGATAATGGGGTGCAGTGCAGTAGGGTGGGTGCGTGCCTTCTTGTTAAAAACTTGGCAGGGTGGGCATTTTTTGATGGCCTCGATGTAATCTTTGAAAATCAAGGGCCAAAAGTAGTCGGCACGTAGGATTTTTTGGACTGTGGCCATCCCGAAAAGGTGACTGCCACAGGCACCAATGTGACAATCGTTCAAAACGTGTTCAGCCTCCTCAT
Organism: Picea mariana; assembly: GCA_032191745.1. Lineage (NCBI taxonomy): Eukaryota > Viridiplantae > Streptophyta > Pinopsida > Pinales > Pinaceae > Picea > Picea mariana. Next base: position 28,152 of record JASDQU010587928.1, on the reverse strand, counting down.
GAATCAGACATCGCCGAAGGATGGTGTCAATACTGCGGCGATACAAGGTGTCGCCAATGATGAGATAACGATGGGAGTGGTGACGAATGCGTCGACGCTCTTCGTGAGAAATGTTGGGCTGAAAACGTTGGGTTTGAAGGTAGAGGAGAATGTCTCCATACCAAGGATCGGAGGTGCTGACGAGGAAGAGAGATTCATCGAGGAGAGAATCTCTAGGTTCCATGTTTTCATCGGCACAAGGGAGAGCACAGATGAGCTCTGCAAACACCAGAGATTTTTTGGCTTTGGCGTTTGTAAACTCAATATCGAATTCTTGAAGAATAACGATCCATTTAGAATATTTTCCCCCAAGTACTTGACGTGTCAAGACGTGGTACATGGGGTTGCAGTCTGCAATCACCGTGGTGGTGCGTAGTAAGATGTAATGGCAGAATCTCTGGACAACGATGATGACTACCAGAGCTAGTTTCTTGACATGTGAATATCAGAGCTCGGGTCCAGATAGACTCTTGCTCAGGTAATAAATCACATGTTCTTTCCCATTGGGGTCCTCTTGAACTAACACCATCGCAATAGTGGAAGTGGAGGCGGCCAAGTAAAGGATATAGTCCTTTGTATACTCCAGAGGGTGTAACAAGGGAGCATGGGTCAGGGCATGCTTGAGAGCATCGAATGACCATTGGACAGTATCATCCCAGATGAAAGGGGTGTTTTTCTGCAGTAACCGCATAAATACTTTAGTTATCTTGGCATAGTTTTAGATGAAACGACGAAGGAAGTTTTCTTTGCCTTGCAAACTTTGGAGTTGGGTTAAATTGCTAGGTGGGGGTAAGGCTAGAATGGCCTTAATATTTAAGGGATCCACCCTAATCCCATCTTTGGAGACAATGAAACCAAGGATTCGACCAGATTCGACAACAAAAATGCACTTGTGTGGGTTCAAGCGAATGCAGTAGAACCGACATCGAAGAAAAATTGCCCGCAAGTGATCAATGTGATCGGATAGATTGGAGGAATGGGTGGGTAAATCGTCGAGGTAAGGCTCTGTGATATGCTTGATATCGTGGAAAGCGTACGACATGGCCCGCTAGAAAGTGGCGCCAGAATTTTTGAGGCCAAATGGTAACTTTCGATAGGTGAAAGTTCCCCATGGACAGATAAAGGCTGTCTTATGTTGATCAATAGGTAAGATTTCAATCTGGTTATATCCAGAAAAGCCATCCATGAAAGAGAAGATTATGCTCCCTGCACAATTATCGATGATTTGGTCGATGAAGGGCGTAGGGTAGTTGTCCTTGCGACAAGATTTGTTGAGATCGCGATAGTCGACACAAACATGGATGGTCCCTTGTTTTTTGGCAACCGGAACAAGGTTGGAGACCCATTCTGTCAAAGGGACGGGGTAGATAAAACCATATTTTAGAAGTTTTTCAACTTCTTCCTTTGTGGCCTCGATTTTCTTGGGATGAACCGGGCGGAGATTTTGTCGAACCGGTTTCGCATCAGGGTAGGTCTTGATTTCATGCATGACGATTGAAGGGTCGATCCCTGGCATTTCCTCATAGCTCCATGCGAAGACATCGCAGAATTATTTAAACAAAGCAGTGTAAGAGGCCACTTCCTCGGGTGTGCAATTAGCACCAAGGTTAATGTTTTCCACGACACCTTCTTTGATCGAAATATCAATAACGACTGTGGTAGAGATGTTACCCATATTCCCCTTAGAGAGAGTATCTTGTGTGAGGATAGGATATTGCGGAGCATCGGTAACATTAGGAGGGAAGACATAGCGTATGTCTTGGTGAATTTCTTCCAAAGGTAGAAGAAAAGAGGATCGGTGATGGTTATCATCCCAAGGTAGATCATCAATGCTAAGCATTTCCATAATAGATTCGTCAGAAGGAAAAATTTGGGAAATGTAAACAATAGAGGATGACAAGGAATCCAACCATGAGGGCACCATGTAGGCATCTGGTGCCAATAAATGTGAATCGTTCGAAGAGGGAGAGGTAGATTGTATAGTTACGTATGCGGCCTTGGCTAGGATAAGTGGCATGGTGTCACCGAGCACATCAAATTCCAGAGGACTAGGCACAATCCAAGGGTTAGATGATTCCAAGGATTGATAAGGCATAGTCGAGATCATATTGACGGTGGCAATATGATGCGCGGTAGGTGGAAGTGGTGTAGGGAAAGTACCCATAAGGCTAGAATCTTTCAATAAGCCAACACCAATGCTTTCATACGTAACTGGGTGGTCTCCCAAAAAGGGAATGTTGTTGGTAGCAAAGATGTGAGCATCGGGTGTACAGAAATCAAGCTGATCGACGGTGACAATTTTGCCTTGATGGGGGAATTGTACACATCGAAACACTGACGAGGCGACGACAGTCATAATGTAGAACCAACTTCTTCCGAGTAGTAGGTTGTAATTGAGGGGAGCATCGACCACCTCGACATTAACGGTAACAGTTTTTCTGCCCAACTGAACGGCTAAGGATTGTAATAATTCGTGAGGATGAAAACCTCATCCATCAAAAGCGCGTAACATCGTAGAGGATTTATTAAGGGCAGGTGATTTTAAGCTTTTCCAACAAGCTAAGGACACGACACAAGTAGAGGCTTCCTCATCTAAGATAGTTCAGTGGATTTGTTGATTGTGAACAACAACATCGATTTGGAAAGCTAGCTGGTGGGAGAGTCATGGTTGATGATCATCCAGATTAAATGTGAGGTTATTTGATGAATCGAGATCAAAATCACCGATAGAAACTAAGAGCATTCTACGTTGGCTGGGAAAGTGTTGTAGAACTTCCAAGGTGGACATAGCACATGGTGCTTGGGCCAAATCTTCTACAATGTTGTAGTTTTGGGTGGCCCGTGAATTAGGATTGAAGGTAGATTTCCAGATGGTGCTCTTAGGAGGGTGTAAGATGGAGTCAAAAGAAGGTTTCTCAATCTGAAGTGGCTCGGATGGAGGGCTGGCAAACGGAGGACTAACGGAAGATGGTAAGGGGTCCGATGTGGGACCATTAGTAGTCTTCAGCTTATCAGGTTTAACTGGTGCGTCATATGTTCCAGAGAGAGTGGTTAGATTAACCCTGTTGAACATATAAATGTGGGAACTTGTCGAGGCCTCATCATGGGATTGGTTGGGACTACTCCCTATGGTGGGGGTTTGAGCAACCAAAGAATGTTGCTGTGGAAAAGGCTGAGTAAGAACAGCAGGTTGTGAATTTCCCTTGAAAATCTTGGCCACTTCATCGCGATGTGGACAGTCTTGGGTGTAGTGATCGTCACCACAAATGAGGCATGGGAATTTTGGTTTTCTTTGTGGTTGTTTTCCGACAACAGGGGTTTGCGGTTGATTTTTCGGTTGTTTGTTGTTATTGTTTTTCTTTTGTTTATTTCTCACTTTCTTCTTGCCCCCAGATTGTTGTGAAGGGGTTGATTGGATCGCATTCACCTCAAAGACCTGAGTTTGAGGGGGGGTAGAAGAGGGTGCAGTCGGGCTGGGAGCAACCATCGAAGCAGGCCGCTGAATCGTTCCAGTCGACTGGGTAGTAGATTGGGTTTTGATAGAGCCAATAACTCCATCCGCATGGGAAGCAGATGATGGTTTGGATAGATCGTTAGTGGCATGAGTAGCATTCGGTATCAACTCGTATAGAGTACTGGATTGTGAATAGACTAAGTCTAAGTACTAATCTCGGGCAATGGCTTCTTCCTCGATGACTACACCGCCCATGGCAACATCACGAGCGATCTGGGGTATCAATGATTTAGTGAACCATTCCGCTAACAATTGGTCAGGAATGATCGCTTTGATTAGACTTCGTTGTCGTCTCCATTCATGAATATGATCAGAGATATGTACGGACGTTGTCTGATGAAGGGAGGTTAATAGTTCAGTACCCGTCTCATATCGAATGGGTAGTTGGAAATGTGCGAGGAAGGACATGGCGAGAGATTTGAAATCGTGAAAATATGCGCGTGGTAGTTCAATATACCATTTCGCCACGGAACCTGTAAGTGTTTGTTGGAAAAGATGCAAACGTATAGAATCATCCATGAGGGAGTTGGATGAACACCACAAATGGAAAGTCATCATGTGGTTGTTCAGGTCTTCTCCGGACTTTCCATCGAATTTTGGGATATCAGAAGGAAGTTTAGCTAGAATAGCTGGCCAAACCGGGGAATGATAAATAGGATCATTCGTTAACCGAGACAAGTTTGGAAGGTCCAGGGTAGCTAGAAAAAGTAGTTGTCTATTAACCTGTGGGTAATGCTGGTGCGGCATGGGGACACCAGTGGGGCCAATCACTGGGTTATGTGGATAATTGTAACTAGTGGGCCCTCTTGTATGAGGTTGGTGTTGACCAGGGTACACAAGATTTGAGGTGTTTTGAGAAGTATGTGTGAGAGGAGGATAACCGGATGGGTTTTGAGGATTATAGGTTGGGTTTGGCACTTTTCCATAAGGAGGTTGTTGCAGAGTCTGAGAATTGTGTCCTGTCGAGAACTGTGGGTTTCCTAGAAAAGGGACGTTCCATGGATTGGGTGTGATGGACACATTTTTTCCATATGGTTGATGGTAGACCCCAAATTGAGGGTGCCCCCCAGCATGAGGGTGCCCCCCAAATGGAATTTGTCCTCCGGTGGGAGGATTCCCCCCAACTTGAGGTAGAGTTCTTGGAATTTGAAAACCAGACGTAAATGACTGACCGGTGTCACCGAGCGGATTAGGACCACCAAGACCGGTCCCTTCGGGTTGTTGGATAGGTATGGAACCTCCCGACATAACTTGGGTAGTAGTGGCTTGGGTAGTAGTGGCAGTGAAAGCATTCAATGCTCTGTACCCAAATGAGAGTGTAGGTCTTGGTGTTACAGGTGTGCCAATCGCAGCTTGGTTGACCACCGCATTACCGGCGGGAATAGTCGGAATGTGAGGGAATATTGTAGAATGGGCCATCTAGAGGGGAAGAGTATACCTTGGGCCAACGGACTGTATGTTTGGACCAAAGGGTGGTGTGGCTGTAAAAGTGGTGGTACCAGTAAAATGGTTTAGGGGTACGGTGTAGGAAATGGGTGCGTCGGCACCCATCCCTGTTCCATAAAGATCTTGCACCATGTGCGGTGGACTTCGAACAATGTCTGCGGTCCAAAAAGGATCATCGGCTAAAGGGTTTTGATGAGACCCAGCCAAAATGTCAGAAGGATTGACGACGACAAATTCACCAACAGAATTTAGTTGAAGGACACGTCGTTCATATCCCTCCAGAATGCGGAAAGCTTTCGGAGACTCCGAAACAATTCAAAAATTCTCTAAAGGGGTGGGAACTTCTTCTTGGGAAGTTGTAGTGTCTTGAACCTCGCTCTGTTGAGGAGATTCCTCCATAGAATGAGGGGGTAAAGGGGTGTTTCCTTCCATATTTTCTGTAGGAAGTCCCTGTAGCCTCCGCAAATGGTGTGGAGGGTCGATGTTGGCAAAAAAGAGTCGGCGAAAAAGATCTATGGCCAACTAGCGAAAAGAAGCAGCATACGCTAATAGAATCTAAGAATCACAACCAAGCAAACATGACCTTCTCTCGATGACCGTACTAGTTGGTGATGAAATCCAACGTTGCGTAATCAAGTCGAGAAGGGGCGGGGATAGGGTGGAATAGTTACAATGGCGACCTGCTTAACGGACTTACGCCTTGGTGCAA
>JASDQU010587927.1:16649-34345 GCA_032191745.1 Picea mariana | reverse complement strand
AGGTAGGGTTCAAAAAAGGAAGTGAAAACAACAACCTCTACATCAAGGTAAGTCAAGGTAATATTTTAATAATTGAATTTTATGTTGATGATATTATTTTTGGTAGTGATGATAACAGGTTAAGCCAGAAATTTGCAAAAGATATGAAGAAAGAATTTGAAATGTCACTACTTGGAGAACTATCCTTCTTTCTGGAACTTCAGATATGTGAAAGAAACCAAGAAATTTTTATTTCTCAAATCAAGTATATCAAAGAAATGTTAAAGGGGTTCGGAATGGAAGATTGCAAACCAGTTGCAAGTTGAGCAAAGATGATGATTCAAAGTCTACAAATCAAAGGCAATACAAGTCAATGATTGGAAACCTATTATATGTGATAGCATCATGACCAGATTGAATGTAGGTAGTTGGACAGGTCGCATGATTTCAAGAAGCACCAAATGAATCACATGTATTATCAATAAAGAGGATCTTCAGATATCTCAAAGGAACATAAGAGTTTGAATTATGGTATCCAAAAGGAAAAGATCTATCACTTATTGCCTACATAGATGCAGATTGGGTAGGTTGTATTGATGATTGACGAAGCACCAGTGGAACAACGTTCTACTTAGGTGAGTGTTTGGTATCATGGCTAAGCAAGAAACAATAATCAGTATCTCTATCTACAACCGAGGCAGAGTATATTCCAACAACAACATGTTGTACACAGGTTCTTTGGATGAAACAAACTTTGACAGATATACATGTTGAGTATGATGAGCCCATTCCAACATATTGTGATAATACAAGTGTCATCAGTATCTCAAAAAACCCGATGATGCACTCCAAGACAAAGCACATTCCAATAAATTATCACTTTCTACGGGAATAGGTTGCAGTAAAGAACATCAGAGTTGAGTATGTGGGAACAAAAGAACAAGCAGTAGACATCTTTACAAAACCACTTCCACGGGAAGGCTTTGACTATATTTGCCAAAGACTTGGAGTTATTTCTACTCCAAAATGAATGTTTTTTTAATGCTTCTTGAATGATTATATTATATGTCTTAGGTGTACATGAGGAAGCACCATAAGAGGACAGTTCAGTCAGGGGGAGCAGCCCCGGATGGAAAGATACCTTTGCCATTGATGACAAAGGGGGAGAGATTTATCAGATGTAGAGGACAGAGGCATGGTTCCAGGGGGAGCAGATTTATCAGATGTAGAGGACAGAGGAATATTTATCGGATGCAGAGAATGGGGGAATGGTTCTAGGGGGAGCATGAGTGATATGATTTCAGTATTGCATCAGAATATTTCCATCAATGCCAAAGGGGGAGATTGTTGATTAAGGTTGGTTGTCATTGATGTAAACCCTTGAAGAAATCCCCATAGCACAAAGTTTTCGGTAATGGACCCAATATTTTTTGATGTAAATATGACTCATTATTGTTTTTTCATGGTTTATAAGAAGTAAATATGGATGAAATCCAAAGTGGTCCCCTTATGGTGAAATCCCTCACGGGAAGACGCTTTGCGGAGTAAGATAACCCATGCTTAATTGTGGAATAATGAGATGAGGGATAGTGAATTTGTCAGGGAAACTATTCTAGATGGATATTTTTTGTCATTCCATTTCCGGTGGTAGGTGGAACCTCAGATAACTCCTCACGGTTAGAGAGTTATGGCCATGAGAAGTTGGAGACCCTGGGTTTGTGTAATGGACCCAAGTTTGTTTGATGGATAACGGTATGAGTTATGATATATTTTCAGATAATACTATTCTATATGGATAGTACATTTCATTCCATTTTTGGTGGTATGTGTAACGTCACATAACGCCTCGCAGTTTGAGAGTTATGGCCTTACGAAGTTGGAGAACCCTCATATGTCATCTAGAAGCCCCAAAAGGTCAAAGTAGTCAAAGTGGTTTAAGAGATTTTAAAAGGTAAATAATAAAGTGAAGTAATGAGTGTATTATAATTCAAATTAAATACAAAATAAATTATTTCAATAATAAATTTAATGGAGAAATTAGAAGTGGGTTAATCGTAAAATAAGGAAAGTGGGGCCAAGTGACCTAGAAGATGTTTTTAAGGAAGCTACTTGGAGAGTATAAATAAGAGGAAAGGCTCTCTCATTCAAGATACACTTGAGCATATTGAATATCTATAGGTTTCTGAGGTAACCAAGGATATCTAAGCCCAAATTATGATGGATGGTGAAGAAAACAAGGCTGAAATGCAAGGAAGGATAAATTCTTTTGATGGTGCTTTCTAAGGTATGTTATTTACAGGTCATCTCACCATTTTCTCTATAACCTTTTTTCTATAATGATTCAGAACGTGAAATTTATATCCCATTGAGAAAAAATATCCAATTATATGTGGTAAAAAGTTAAGCTTTTGGTTCATTGTATTTTTGGAGTTACACTCCATGGAAAATAGGGTTTGTGGCTAGTCCTAAAACTAGTAAAAAACAGGGGTTTCGGGTAAAAACATCATAAACTATTCATAACAGATCAAAATTCAGTGAAACTAAATGTGTTGGTTAGGGTACAGTCTTTATTATGATTTGTAACAATTTCAGATCATTTCAACAAATATTTCGCGCAGGACACGCTTTACAATGTCGTTCTCTAGAATAAGCCAGAATTCAGCAAGGTATACTATTTTTGCTATAACTCCTATTTTGTGAGGTTCCAAGTAGTGACACTTGGATGAATTGCACAAAACACATTGAATAACATTGTGTATTAGTTTCATATCTTTGTGCATTACAGGTACAAAGTTATGATTACTTCAAGTTAGGGTTTTCGACTAATCGAAAACTAGGCATGTGAGACTAAAGAAAAGTTTGATGAAAACGCTAGTCTCTTGTTGTTAAAGTTAAGGAAGGTTTGTAGGAATGTGATCATATAAACTAGGTCTATTACAGAGCTACAAATCAGATTTGGATGATGAAATTGATGAGGTATTTTGGTTGAGGTACATGTTCAGTACATGGCTGAGACATGTAGTTGATGAGTTGGCACATACATGAGGTGTATAGTTGATGATGTTGGTACATATTGATGAGTCATAGTTGATGATTAGTTGACACACATGATTGGTACATACTTGGTACATGGTTAGATGCACTTTTTTATGGCACAGGTTGATTACAGGTTGGTGCATGGTTGATGCACTTATTTATGGTACAGGTTGATTACAAGTTGAGGTACAGGTTGATGCATGGTTGATGCATGGTTCAGATTTATTGGTATAGGTTTAGAGCGGTATATCTCACAGTGATAGTGTGACAGTGGTTCCATCATTATACTTCTACTCCGGGGCGGTTGGACGGGGCAAGGACATGTGGTTGTAGCTACCTTCTGGTTGTAGCTGGAGAACATATGGGGTTGTAGCCTCCTTCTAGTTGTAGCCAGAGAATTGGGGAGTTGGAGCTTCCTTTAGGTTGTAGCCTGAGAAACTAGGGGGTTGGAGCTTCCTTCCAATTGCAGCTGGAAAAAAAAAGAAAGTTGGTGCTTCCAATGAATGTAATTCTTCAAGACATATAAGAAAAAACATTCTGTGGTTTTCTCCTGGTTTGGGTTTCCAAGTAAAACACTGGTGTACTGTGTATGTGTATGATTGTTAATTTGTTAATTTCTTATTTACTCTACAGTTATTGGATGATAATGCTTCATTGATATAACACTTGGATTATATGGTTAAAAAGGATTAAATTGTTCTTTTACTGATTCACCCCCCCTCTCAGTAATCCAACAGATTTCCCTGTACCATTTCTATGTGTTAGATAGTTGGTTATCATTGATGTCAACAAATGTGATGGGTAAAGAAGTCCCAATGGTGTGGTCATGGAACCTGAATTGTTTTGAGGAGTAAGGAAATCAAGGACAATTTAAATGCATGTAACACAATCATAGATGGATATTCCTTTTCATTTGGTTTCAAATGATAGGTGGTACAACACATAGTTCCTCATAGTTGAGGAGATATTCCCTCTTGAAGTTGGAAGCTTGGAAGAATGGTTAAGAAGCCACTAAACAATTATAAGTCTTGGTTAAGAAGCCCCTAAACAGTTACGAGTATTAATTAAAGGGTAAAGTGGATATAACAAGAAAGTAAAGGTTGGTCCTATAATAAAAGAAGGAAGACACCTTCTAATAGTATAAATAAACCACAAGAAGTATCTCCTTTGTACTCACACAAGTTCAATGATTATCTATCTTTCAAGTGATATTTCGGTAAATCATTTCGTAGCATCTCCAAGGAAGTGAAGTATGAGGTAGTAAAGGAAAGAAAAAGGGAAAAGTCTACAAAACTAGTTTTCTGAGGTTATCCGCGGGTAGCATTGCAGCAAGGAGCGTACATATGCAAGTCACAATGGAGAAAATCATGGATATTCACAGGTTGATAGAGTGCAAGTCGTAGATCTAAGAAAAAATATTGAATAAGGATGCTTGGCCCAGGTTGCTGAAAGGCACGATGACACAACAAAGTTTTTAAAGGGTCTGAGATGGTATGCATCAGGTTTTATCTTCATTAAAGGTATGTCTTTATGTATTTGATGCATGGATAGTTTGGCACATTCTTAATGCATGTCTTGGAGGCCTCTTGGGTACATGGATGCATATGATTGAGGTACATACATGCTTGATAAATATCCTTGATACATTGTGTATGGTTGTTATGGTTCATTGTTAGAGGCACATCTTTGTGTTGATTGGCACATGTGTGAGGAATATACTTGGCATATGATGTTGCTAGTTATGGTGCATTCTTGAGGCATAGTGTTGAGAAATTGGCACATCTTGGATACTTGGCATATGGTTTATTATATGGTATATGTTTGAGGAATTTGAATATATCATTGGCACATGGTTTATGCTTTATGGTTGAAGCATATCATGAATGATATGGTATATGGTTGAGGAACTTGTTATGATACAGGTTATGGTTGATGTTTGACATACATGGTTGATGTACATGCTATGGTACATGTTTTGGTACATGGTTGATGGTTGATGTACATGGTATGGTACATGTTTTGGTACATGGTTGATTATTGATATACATGGTATGGTACATGTTCTAGTACATAGTTGATGTACATGGTGTGGTGATGATTTTGGTATCCATGTGAGTGGATCTGGTTAAAGTTGTTTGATGATGATATATTTGTGACAAATACAGTGGTAGTGATAGGTTTATGTGATAGTGAAAGGTTGATATGATAGTGACAGTGTCAAGTTGGATGACAAGTTTTTTACAAGTTGATGACATAGTGACAGTGAGAGGTTGTTGTATCAGTGATAGTGGCAGTTACAGGTTGATCAGTGGTAGTCGCAATTTGTGTCTACACTTATATTTCATGGCCATAGGATAGGGTGAGGAAAGGGGGTTGTAGCCTCCTTCGAGTTGGTGCCAAAGAAATCAGGGAGTTGGATATTCCTTCAAGTTGGAGCCTATAAATCAGGGGGTCTTAGCCTCCTTCTGGTTGGAGACAAACAATATAGGGAGTTGGAGCTTCCTTCAAGTTGGATCATGTAAACTAGGGGAGCATATCCTCCTTCCAATTGTAGTTGGAGAATTTAGGTAGTTGTAGCTTCCTTCAAGTTGGAGCCTATAAATAGGGGGTTGGAGCCTCCTTATAGCTGGTTCTTGAGAATTGGGAAGTTAGTTCTTCCTATCAATGTAATATTTTATATAAAAGAAAGCATTATGTGGTTTCCTCCCATTTGGGTTTCCACGTAAATTCTAGTGTATTGTGTATCTAATGTGATGGTACTGCTTATGGTTATATGCTCATTATATATTGAATGCAATAATAGATGATATACTACTGATAAAGTTGAAGTTTATAAATTGTGATTAAAAGGGGTAAAAGTGTTCATACTGATTCAACCCCCCCTCTCAGCATTCCAACAATTGGTATCAAAGTAGGTCCTTCAGAAAATAGTTTAACTGCTAAATGGAAGATTACAGAGTATGCTAATATTGGGGTACCATATTGTAATGGTAAAATTGGTCTAAGCTATGATATGTGGAGAAACATAATGAAACAATTTCTAGGAGCACAGGGGTTTGACATTTGGAAATAAGTTGTGACAGGGTACACCGCTACAAAGAAACCAAAGATTGTAGCCAAGAAGGAATTGAAGAGAAACAACAAAATAGAAATGGATTTCTTCTTGGAAGGATTATGTGATTCGGTTAAACACAAAGTAGGAAAATATACCTCGTCCAAATAAATTTGGGATAAGCTATGTAATATATACTTTAAGGAATCCAATTATATCGTAGAGATAGAACATGCAAATCATAATAAAGAATATGTTGAAGAAGAACGAGATGAAATATTTTTTTCATGTCAGACATATTTAGAAGAAAAATATTTTGAAGAAGGAAAAGTAAATCTTGAAGTGGAATTAATAAACTCTTTAGATGATATGATGAAAGAAAGAAGGAAGAGAAAGTCACTAAAGGAATAATTGATCGAGCTAAATAAGGGATCTCAAAATCCCAAATATGACGAAGTCCAACAGATGATTACAAACTTAAAAGTCCAATTAAAATAAGCCAGAAGGATTGAAGAAGCATGCAGAAGTCAGTTGGAAGAAAATAAATTTTTGGAAGCTAAATTAGTAGCAAAATGAAAAGAAGCAGAGAAGAGAGAAAATATTTTGACTAACCATCTCAAGAAAGATCTGAAGACTAATAAGATTGAAGAAAAATTTAGTCAACAAGAAAGAATACTTGAAGAAGAAATTGTCTCCTTGAAGACCCCACTTGAAGAAGAATATAGAAAGGAAGAATTCATGAAGATCTAGATGATGAAGAAAGAAGAAGATTGTGAGAAGCTTGAAGAAGAAGTTGTCACATTAAGAGTTAAAGTTGTCAAGCTCGGGAAGAACACTGGAGAGAGATAAAGATCCACATCATCAAAAAATAAATTTGAATCGATGTGTTATAGGTTGCTTGAAAGGAAGAATGAAGAGAAGGATAAGAGTTATGCATAAATCATTAAAGTCCCTATCAAGAAGGAAGATTGTAGGCCCTAAAAGGAGAACATTCCAGAAATGAAGAAAACTCAAGAAGAAGATTACAAAATAATACCCTCCACTTTTAGGTATCAAAGAAGCTTCAATAATTTTGAAGGAAACAACATAAGAGAAGATCGAGATCATCCAAGGCATGAATTCAGAAAGACTACATCACAAAGAAGATCATCCACTTCCAGGTATTAGAGTTTCTTTTATGGTTATTATTTTAATTGTACTAAGTTTCAACATAAAGTTTTGGATTGTAGAGAATATGGAAGAAATGTTGAAGGAAGAAATGATAATGTGGCCCCACACATAATTGAATGTTACAAATGCCACAAATATGGACACATGGCCCATGATTTTAGAAGCGCGATAAATCCCTTCATGAAGGAAAAAAAACGATATTAGATACAAGAAGGTTTGGAGAAGAAAATAAAAGTAGGTGAATGAAGAACAAGTCCCRAAGATYGTAGKATTTGTAGTAATGTGAGAAATACAAGAAGAGTAGGTGAATGAAGAACAAGTCCCAAAGATCATAGGATTTGYAGTAGTGCAAGACCATGATGAATATATGGGAAAAAATGAAGATGTCATAACTCAATATGATTATGAAGAGGAAGATTACTCCACATTAGGGCGGCTTCCTCCACATTTATGAGCCATATGGCTTGGATACTCATAGTAAATATGAATATTGAAGAGGGGGAGTCTAAGAAASAACTCTACAAATCAAAGAACTATMTTTCAAGCAATTTGAATTGCTTGTATATTTTAGGAAGCATTTTTTAGAGAGGTTTGATGATAGAAATGCAAAATATTTTGTAATAGTTTGTTTGGTTAAGGAAAATATTTTGGAACACATACCCATGCAGGAATCAGTTGGAAGCTACACATGCATAGGTTTATGATTGTACAGAAGATTCCACGCATATATTCGGGTATGGATATATTCAGTACATATTATTCCATTTGAATATAGAATAGACCAGTGGACATATTTTGATTCAGTTTAGAGGAGCAGTGATATGTGGTGATAAATTGTGGAAGATATGGACAAGTCGTCAGAATAGTATAGTAACATATAGGTTATCATTGTATGTGGTTAAGTAGTAGAGTTGTGGAAATTTTATGACATGTGGATAGATATGGATTCATGAGATATTTGGCAGGATTGGACAGATATATGTGGAATCAGCTAGTCACAGGAATCCAAGCAGTGAAAGGAACAATAGGCCAGGGGAAGAGAAACCATAAAAAAATCCATACTCTTAAAGGAAAAATTGTTGAAAAGTATGGTCATTGATGTGAACTTGATAAGCCATTTGAATTCAAGTAATTTTGAATTATTTTTATATATGTCAGTGAATTACAAGAGAAAACACCAATGGAAAATAATACTTGGAAGAGAGGAAATAAATCATGGATAAGAATCCCCACCTTGATATACACAACATATTGCAAAAGAAGACAGAGGGAGAGAAATTGTCAGAGGACATTTCCGTTATGTCAAAGGGGAAGATAAAGAACAAATGTATAAGAGAAAAGATCAGAAGCATGAAGATAGTGGGAGTGCATGAATACAAAGAGATATTGTTCAGAAAATGTATATTGACAGGGGAGAAAGAAAAATATCATAACTGAAATAATAAAATCCTAAAGATAGGGGGAGCAACCTAAAGGGGATATATCCTTTGGCATTGATGTCAAATGGGAATAAAGAAACATGAGGAGAGAAAGACCAAGAGAAATGGTCACAGGAGGAGTATAAGTGTTGGTGTTACCATCAATGCCAAAGGGGTATATTGTTGGATAGTTTCTTGTTATTGATGTCATAGTTAGTTGTAATCGATGTCAACATATGTGATGGGTAAAGAGCCCCAATGGTGTTGTCATCGAAACCAAAGTTTTTTGAGGAATAACGACATGAAGGACAATGTAAATGCATGTAACACACTCATAGATGGATAGTCCTTGTCATGTTGTTTCCAATGGTAGATGGTACATCACGTAGTTCCTCACGGTTGAGGACACATTCCCTCTTGAAGTTGGAATCCCTGAAGAATCGTTAAGAAGCGCCTAAATAGTTACAAGTCTTAATTAAAGGGTAAAGTGGTTGTAACAAGAAAGTAAAGGTTGGTCCTAGAATTAAGGAAATAAGTCACCTTGTAAAAGTATAAATACACCACAAGAAGTCTCTCATTAATACACACACAAGTTCAATGATTATATATATTTCAAGTGATCATTTGGTAAATCCTTTCATAGAATATTTGAGGAAATGAAGTTTGAGGTAGTGAAGTTTGAGGTAGAAAAGGGAAGAAAAAGGGAAAAGTCAATAAAACTATATTTTTGAGTTTATCCATAAGTCACAGTGGAGAAAGGTGCAGACATATGCAAGTCACGTGGAGAAAAGAAAGGATATCCATGAGTTGATAGAGTGCAGGTCATGGGTATGAGAAAAAGTCTTGAAGAAAGATGCTTGGCATAATGAATTCGTGGTGTGACTTCCTCCGTTCTCCCAAAGTGGTCAACGCCAAGATGACCATGGTCTAGATATGACAGTCATGGGAGATCCCAAAATGTCCTCAAATCTATGACTCTTAACACTTCTCGAATTCGACATTCAGGTGCTCCACTCACTTACCACCCCCTTTCTCCCAGAGTGGTCAACATCAGGCTGAACTTGGTATAAATACAACAGCTAGGGTGGATCCTGAAGGATCCCTATATCTATGGTTCTCGCTACTTTGTAGCCTCGACCTTCGGGGGTTTCGGCATTATGGCTTATCTTCTCTCCTAAAGTAGGACTTCGTCGAAACACCGTACGTGGGTCCCTCCTCTAGATGATCGGATGGTTAAGAGAGGTTCCTAACAGACTTCCTAGATTCATGACTCTCATCACTTTGTGGCTTCGACATTCATGGATTTCCTTGTCTTGAATCACACTTCCTTCCGGAGTTCCGAACTCCGAACTCACGGAGATATTTGAACAACGGTCTACGTGCACTTTTTAATGGATGGTTAAGATCTACTCTGGCCTTCGAGACTTTGGGAGTTCTCAACCCAAGGTGCAACATACCTCAGATCTTCCAGAGTGTTGAAATCTGAACCACACTCGCTATGTCACCATGTGCACCTAACACCAACGACCAGGATTTTCTCTGGCCTTCAGAGCTACGCAAAACTTACACACTCTAGTGATTGTATTTTGATTTTCCCAAAGATCTAGGATTCCAAAACTTCATAGAATTCACCTCTTTTACGACAAACAAGAAAAATTCATCGAACTCATGAAGTTAAAAATACTTGAGGGGTTAACCCTTGCGCTTCTTCTCCAGACCCTACGGTTGTGAAAGACCTTGGTTCCTCCCAAACAGATCTCGTCCTCTCATCCTTCAAACACAACAACGCCTCCCTTTTGATAACTAAATCTTGCCATCTTTCCTAAGTTTTGTCAACTTTATAGTACTTAAGCACCGTTGCCCAATTTTCACTCTTTCCCCTGAGATTTTATACTCATATGATCATATGTGCAGTCCTTGCACTAGGATTTCAGAAGAGAACCAATGGAAACTTATGGAACATCAAAAGGTCATTCATTCGACCATGAAATACACACATAGGCATATAACTCTTAAAATAGATAACATAACATTACCCAATTAACTCAGAGATAAGAAAAGTCATATATTCAAAACATGCATTTCAATCTAAGTGCACAGAGTAAACGAGATAGTTTTCTATTGCAGATAATAGCTGACAAATTGACTGTGGGTGTTAGCCTCTCCACCCAACCATAGGCTCAGAGGCATTCATTCTTAGCACTCTAGCCACCCTTGTGCCAAGCCATGATATCACCACTGAAATTCCTACAAATCTCTCAGAAATTATCTTTCTCTATCACCACCTCTACGAGGCTTATATGATGCCTCCTTGGTGTCAATCTCACAACCCTCATCTCTGATGGGTTCTCATTATGTTCTCTGGTAACCACAACCACTCAACCCTTTATCTCTTTGCTTCTCTACTTGAGAGATTATCACGTGCCTTCCTTCTGCATACCTCTATGTCACACATTCCCCTTGGTGTGTCTCTTCTTGTCTACCTTTCTATATATTCTTGCATGCAATTCTCCTCCTCAAGAAGGTTTTGGACCTATCATGTTCCTTCTTTCAGAAGGAAACTCGTGTCATTTTGGGCCTGCAGGAAAAAATCCACCCTTGTGGTACTTCGGGCTGACAATTTTGTATCCCTTTAGCCAAACCCTCTATGCCTCCATTCATTGGGGTAGTTGATTTTTCAACCACTAGTCCCTTTCTTATTAACAAATCTCTCCTTGGTATTAACATGAGGCTAACTATTTCAGCAAGGAGAGAATTTGGGGCCATTTTGTCATAATGAACCCTATCCATATTTTCCTCACTCTTTCCTCTGGTGATATGATGGCCAGTACTTCGAGGCTTCAACACCCCCACAACCAGTCATTGGAAATATAAACAATAATACATTTACATTGTTCCCATGCCATAGCATGGAAATCATAATTAATGATTAATTACAGGATGGGGGAAACAGAGGTGTTACATCACTAGAGTGCATGAGGTCTCCCCAATAGTTCTTATGAGGAGTATAAGTTTGCAGTTGATAGAGGTAGCCAAAGGTGTCTATCAACAAATTGACAAAACTGAAAGCATGGAGATCAAGGAGTTGGGATATGAAATATTTAGTCATTTAGATCCATTTGAAACCACTCACAGTAAACCTTGTATACATGTATATTCTAATACAGTTGGTAGTTGTTATCGCTAAGTTAACTATGTATAATGGTATCCATGGTTGTTGCATGGTAAGGGTATGTAACGTACCTAACATCAACACATGAAAATAATTTTCTCTGATACCAATTTATAATGTACCCAACCACCTAGATAAGACACACTACCTCAAAACTTTGAGTTCAATAATGATATGAACACCACTTTGTGACATTCCTGACATCAGCAAATGAAACTTGTTTCTTTGATACCAATTTTAATGAACCTAGAACAACAAACCCAACAATATTTTCTCGGATATTGATCTGAAACAACCCATTTACAGAGTACCTCAAAATTCACCCTCTTGCACTAGTTTTGAATTACTCTTCCAATCTTTAATTAAGAAATAACATGAATCCAAAGCATGCAATTAACTAGAACATGCTAAACCATAAAATAATTTTTAACAACATGCCATGCACAACATTAACAACAAATGGGCATACCATAAACACATCATCTCATAGATAATAATAATACACACCAAAATATAAATATACAAGAAGATACAGAAAGAACTTACCATTGATTAAAATATTCACCAAGTGGTTGAAGATGAAGGACATTCCTCCCAACCATAGACATTGTTGTTCCAAATCTGAACAACAAGTCACCCTCGAGCTAGGGATATGAATCCACAAGGATAGGTCCTAGGTAAATTCTACACACAACAGTTAGCTAACAAACTCTCAACTTTTCCTAGCCACACAACAATCCTAATTTCCATCTCTCTTCCTCTTAATCCTACAAAATCCAAATAAATTAACCCCTTTCTCTACCATTCACTCCCTTAGTTTGTTCCAATTTCTCTCCAAGAATTCATTGCTACTATTCAGGAATATCAACACTGGAAACTCCAAGGATTCTCAGTTGTCAATAATTATATTCAACATTCCAATGCATCCAAGCACTCAGGAATTCATTCCTTTGTAGAACCATCAATAATTCCTCATGTCCATCTAACAATGTCTCTCTAGCTCATGTCATTTTTTTCCATGCCCAGACCAAGAACAAACAAATGAGAAAGAGTGAATGAGGAATTCCCAAACGAATGAGTGAATGAATGACTAACCCTCAAATATCCCAAAAGAGGGCTTATATAATTACAATAACCAAGAACCACATGGCCTCCCCAAGAAGCTCATGTAACCACTTCTCCTAGCTAAAACCAAGATGGGTGAATAAAATAATAATAAAATACTTATCCCCATTTATCCCCCTCTCTCGTGGAATCATATATCTTGTCCTTGTTTTTATTGCAACCAACAATGTATTTTATTAATATATATAGAAGTATTACATTTCTAGGCACTCTCATCTTTCAACTTTACTAGCTCACTAGCCTAAGTCACATTTACATAATACATTCTAGTTCACAGGGATTAAAACCAGGGATGTTATAGGGTACTTCTACAGGAGTAGAAACCTAGGTTGTTGTTTCACACTTTCTCGAGACAATAAATGATTTGAGTGTGGAGGAGATGTCAGGAGGCCTCTTAGGCCCTTGTAATTGTCATCATATATTATACACTAGAATAAGATAATGTATGAATGCATTTAATAAAGTAGGTAAATGCACGTAAGGGATAAATGCATATAACTAATTATTAGTTGGAGCGGGTGCAACCACTCCAACCATCTCTCCTATGTATAGATACTCATGAAGATGGAATAAAAAGGAGGTTGGTTAACCTTCCCAAATAATTCTCTCTCTTCTTGAGTACTTGTGCGTTACTTATATTATTTCTATAATGTATCTCTCTTCTTGAATGCATTTATTTGGTTCCCTAGACTAAAGCAAGAACCGTGCCATTTTGAATTAGTTCTTACGACTTATATAATACACATGACATTATTTTAAACCAATGTTCTAGAAATTAGAATATTGGGTTGTAGATACCAACCAACAATTCCATCAAATTGATTTAAGTGTCATGGAAGTTGATAAGCATTCATTTATGGTGTTGGGATTAATTAACATAAGAAATAATAAATCACAAATAGAAACTCAATCATATAGTAATTACTCACATAATAAACAACATGATTTACCCTAGAGAAAACTGAAAGAAAAAATCTAGCATTGAATGGTTATTTGTAAGATTTATTTCTCAATAACTATAGAATTACAATGGTGTTTTGTATCTATGGAGTAAAAAGGGTTAAAAAATTAGGAATTTCTTTAATATTCCCTCTATTCTTCCAAAGAACCCCTTCTTCATGAGTAAGCAAAAGTTTATATGTAGAATCGGTTTGTTGGGAGTGACTAGAAGTCTATGTGTCCCTAAATATTTATCTCCCCAACTCTAGTGCTCTTCTTCTCCTTTATCTTTTTCTTGAATAATTTTGATTAGATATTCTTTATTTTATTTGTGTGTCTTTTATTTAATTTCCAATTCTCATATGCTTCCATTGTCAATGTGACACTTTGGAGGGGAGCAATAGAAAATTGAAAAAGCATGGAGCCCTTCGCATTGTCAATAGCATCCTTTGACCTCATCATCAAATTCATTAACTAAATCTTCATTTCTACATATTTTCTATAAGATATCATGGATATTCCACTAGAACATTTTATCATAGTATATCATATAACATTATGCAAACCCATGGTTATGTTGTGTTATACTTAAGATTCAAATTTAATATTACTAGCTTAGCACCAAAAATATTGAAATAACATATCTAAAACAAATAACACACAATGAGCACAAGATGTTCTCTAAGGAACCCAATATGGGAAAATGTATAAATAAGATGATGAGTGTGCCTTTCTTCTTTCTTCTCATATACAAAATGAAAATACAAAGAAAGGTGAACTCACTATGGATTTTTCATTGACACTGTGGCCTATATGGTTTATATAGGGTATTCTACTTCCTCTATTATACTCCAATATATGTATCCATTTCTCTTCTCAACTATGGAACAATAATAAATACAATAAGAATGGAGCCCCTTCCTTTCCTAGAAACCTAGTATTTAACATATCATGATAGTTGTCTAGGATTTGGGTTAGGATTTTAGATCCTCTAGAATATTATTGAAAGTCCACATGTGTTAGAATTGTGATATGATATGGAATCCACTTGGTACCATGGAATCCAATAGGATAATTCCTCTTAAGGGATAACCAACTACTTTGTACAAAATCAGTTTGGGGTGATCTTTGCACTATTGGAAATCTCTTGACATGTAGAACAATGTCAATCTCTTAACAATTTGTTTAACCCCAAAATGACTATTCAATGCCTCAAATCGGATCCAAAAGTTCCAGGACCCCAAATTTATAATATAGGATCTTCCCCTAAAATGGCCACTGAAATACATTGGCTCTAATTTTACACTTATAAAGTACAAAATAGATGAAAAATTAGAGAGTGATCCATTTCAAGCATGCCTCCCCATTTGGGATTCCTTTGGTCCCAAAAATATTGTAGTAAACAAGGTTTGGAAATTTTTCATATACCTTTAGGAGTACCATTTAGACTTTCCTAGAAGTTGTTCTTTCAACAGATCCTATTATATTTCACCCTACAATTGTCTAGTTGTTCTAGAATTATTCTAAAAATTATATCCTTTTTCTAAATATGATTGCTATTATAGAAACAAGTATTCTATGGTAGGTAACACTTTCACATCTTATTTGTAGCCTAACAATGAAGGCTCTTAGATATCCAAATTTTCCACATTCACTACCACATAAATGTGTATATATGGAGGTATATTAAGTCTATAGGAATTATCATCTACCTTCTCCAACACTTGAAAAGGACCATATTGGAAATCCTTTACCTTCTTATTATGTCCCTATATCCTTCCTTTGTTTATATGCAACAAGGATCTATATATCACCTTGAAGGTCTTTTCAATTGTGTTTTGTTCACGTTGGGCCTTGTACTTCTTCCATGAAGTATTCAATGTCTTGAATATCTTATTATTTCAAATGGATCTACCATATCTTATCAATGAATTTTATATCCTTTAATGCTTCTTCCCTCACTCCTCCTTGTTGTACATATACAACATCTATAGGTGAATGTGGAAAATATCCAAAGCAAGTTTGAAAAAGGGACTTATTGGTGAAAGTGTGGATTGTAGTATTAGAAGAGTCCTAGTATAAATCAAATTTACATCTTAGGTTCTTGGATGCTTCTGATTCCAATCCCTCAAAAGATAAACCAATGTTCCATTCACTATTTATATTTTCCCATGTGTTTGCAAATGTAAAGTTGCATATATCTTCAAATTGATGTCCATCTTCTCCCAAAGTGTAGTTCAAAACGAACTAAAAATTGTGGTGTTTTTATTTGAGATGATACTCCTTGGTGTCACAAAGTGCACCCAAACCTTTTCAAATAAAATTATTGCTACAAATTTTACCATTATGGTACTTTTACAATGCATGAGATTTCACATCTTATTAAACTTCTCCACTACCACAAATAGATAGTCATGCTCCCTCTTAATTATTGGAAAACCACCCATGAAATCCATGGAGATTATCTCCCATGGTCTAGCTGGTATAGGTGAGGGATGGTATAAAAATTTCTTCCTAATATTGTTTTTGTTGGTACAAAAGGGTATGCATCCTCTCATAAATTGAGCTAGATATTCTTACATTATGGGCCATTAAAAAAACCTCTGTAATCTGGTTAAAGTTTTCCAAACATTGGAATTCCATTAAACTTTAGAGGTGTGAGTCTCTCTAACAAGTTTCAATATTTCTCCTTCATGAACATAGAGCTTATCCATATTGTAGAGAAACACATTCTAGAGTTGGTAGTCAACCTTGTTATCACCTTATTCTACATGAACTTGGCCTTATAGTTGTTGAAATACCTCATTGAAGTCCTCATATTTTGTGAATTCCTTTTTCATGCATAATGAGAGAAATCATCTATGTGCATAAGAGTAAAAAAAGATGTGATATTGGGTGTGGGTGGCATTGAAAACATGTCTACAAAATTTTTATTACTACCCTTCTTATATTTGATGATAATATGAAATTTCCATTAAAAATGAATCCACTTGCAGTATCTTGTTTGGTGACACTTACAATAGGACTAAAAATATTGCAATGGTTTGTGATCAATGTGGATGATGGTTTCCTTCCCTATCATATAGTTCTTCCATTTATTAACATCTTTAACCAAGGAATATATTCCCTTGTCATATGTAGGTTAGTTCAGAATTCTATCATTGATCATTTCAGAATGATAGAATATTGGATTACCTTCTTGCACCAATACTAATACTATATCATATCCACTTGCATCCATCTCCATTTCGAAGGGACTTCTCAAATTGGAAATGTGATATTTGGTTCTTGACTAATAATTCATTTCAACTCTTGAAAATCCTTCTATTGTTTATTTCCCCATAAAAAACTCTTGTCACTAGTTGTTATGCCATGGAGTGGTGCACATAACATTGAAAATGATGATATAAAATTCCAAATGTGTTATGATACCCACACAATGTTCCTAAATTCACTGATAATGGTAGAATTTATCAAATTGGTCATGAAATCGATCTTGGTGAGATCAATCTTAAGTTCCCTTGGATTAATCACATACCCAAATACAATAAGTAATAATTTGAAAATTCACATTTATTAAGGTTTCCCAATGATTGATTCCCTTTTAGTGTATTTAACACCTACATGAGATGTGGGATATGTTCTTCATAGGTAGAGATAAAAAATAATATATCATCCAAGTACACTTTTACAAATCAATATAGAAAGGGACACAATACATCATTCATCAAATGGATAAATGTAGCTAGTGCGATAAGTAAATGTTAAGAACCAAATATCAATATAGCATAGAAAAACCTCAGAA
>JASDQU010587925.1:75811-95724 GCA_032191745.1 Picea mariana | reverse complement strand
TAAGGTCACAGATCTAACGGTAGAGAATATGTTTGGGTTTTTTTCCCTAGAAGGCAACCCTCTTTTATGAGGGAAATGTATTGCGGCTATGGTTGATGGCGAATATTGTACTCTGAGATAGGAGACTGTGAGAGAAAAGAAGAGGAAGTTACAACGGGTTTGTTGTAGGTTGTATCCCTTCATATGCTGGATAATAATAAAGGAAGGACCTGGCAATTTCTCTGGTGGATGTAGCCCACACTGGGTGAACCATGTAAATCTGTGTCTCTATTGTATTGTGTATCTTCTGTGTTTTTTTTCTTTATTTATTTTATTTATTGCTCCACGATCCTGTTTTTCTAACATCTTTATGGCCTCAAGCAGGCTCTGAGGGCATGGTATGCCAAGATGGACTCCTACCTGCTATCATAGAAATTTGTATGTTCTTAATCAGACCTGAATGTCTACATGCTCAAGACGACAGATTCACTTCTAATCTTAGTTCTGTACGTTGATGATTTGTTGATCATCGGTTGCTTGACTTTAGCGATTGCTGCAGTCAAGAGGATTCTGCATGACAATTTTTTGATGATGGACATGGGTCCGCTACACTTCTTCCTTGGGATCGAGATCAGTCAGGATGCATCAGGAATAAAACTGTCTTAGGCCAAGTATGCTCGAGATCTCCTTGATATATTTCACATGATAGATTGCAAGTCTGCTCTGAATCCTTTCCTATCAAGATTCAAACTTGAGGATGGCGGGGACACTCCACTGGTTGACAACACACTATATAGACAACTAGTGGGGAGCTTGTTGTCTCTCACACATTGCTGACCAGACCTCTCCAATGAAGTTGGCGCAATTTCCAGGTTCATGCAGGAGCTGCATGAGCTACATTGGAAGGCTGCAAAGTGTATCCTTCAATATGTACATGGCACCATAACCTTTGGGATTCATTATGCAACATACTCTACATTAGATCTCATCGGGTCCACTTATTCTGACTGGGTTAGCGATAACACTGATCGCAATTCCACATTTGCTTACCCACTTAGTCTTGGTTCTGGGCCTATCTGTTGGTTGAGAAAGAAGTAGGCTACTGTTTCTCTTTCTTTAGCTGAGGCAGAGTACAGAGGGGTAGTTAACATAACCATTCAGGCTATGTGGCGACAACATTTTCTCACTGAGTTGGGCATTTAGTTTCATCGACCAATTGTCATCTGGTGTGACAACCATAGCACTCTCAAGTTATGCATAGATCCATTTTAGAGGCATTAGATGAAGCACATCGAGATCCACATGCACTACATCCGGGACTTAGTACATGAGGGGATCATCGACCTATAGTGTTTTCCTTGAAGAGAATATAGGACATACATCTTCACCAAGACCTTCATTGAGCATAAGTTCCATTCTCTACGAAGTCATCTTGCACTGAAGGACACATTTTCCTAGCAACTTTTAATTCTTCTTTTTACATACATTGTACCTTGAGGGGGGTTTTTTCCCATGAGGTTTTCCCTCTTTCCTCACTTTATTTCAGTGTATATTTTATATTTGGGTACCTAACATGGCCTCGTTGTCGAGACCCATTCTTTATTTTCATCATAGTGATGTTTAGGGGGGGTGTTGGAGTTACTTTACACACACGTAGGATTTCTTTTTCCTAAGGTTTTTCCTATGTTTATTAGTCTTTATCCAGTCTCCTAAAGTTTAGGGAGAATATTCCTCTAGGAGAATATTCTCTTCAGTTTTCACTTCAATTTGACTAATTGAGTGGAGTCTAGTTGCTGCATTGGTTTTGTCACCATGCAACATTGGGATCATCACCATCTAATGCGCATTAGCCTTGGTATCATCACTAGACTAGTGCATTACCCATGATTCTTTGATCTCCTCCTCACTTCACCTTGTTTTAGTCAGTTAACTGAAGACTAGTAGACTAGTTAACTCAGCTAGGTGGCAATTCACTCCTGTAACTACCCAAGAGACTAGACTAGGTGGTCGTTCACTCTTGTAACTATTGGTGTGTGTCCAGATCACTCTAGACCACCACTATGGTGCATTGGCTTCACCTCTAGTGCACATTGGTTCAGTTATACAGAGTATATCATGTGTAAATTATTCATTATTCATTACAGTTAATGAGA
This sequence comes from Picea mariana, assembly GCA_032191745.1. Taxonomy (NCBI): domain Eukaryota; kingdom Viridiplantae; phylum Streptophyta; class Pinopsida; order Pinales; family Pinaceae; genus Picea; species Picea mariana. The sequence continues at coordinate 93,592 of JASDQU010587925.1, read as the reverse complement.
ATTCTTATATCCTTTCTCTCTTGCTTCTTCTTTCTTAATTTCTCTCTGCAAATGTGTGTGGTATTTTCTAGCTAGATCTATTTTGTGTAGTTTCAACACATTTACAAAAAGTCCCCTCTTTATGCCACGAGCTCTCTTTTATAAGAGAAGAGAGAGACTCTTCAGTTCTCATCTCTATTCATTTCATTTTCCTTTCATTTATTTTCTCTCATTTTGAAAATGGGCACATGTAAGCATTACACAGAGAAACCAAATGGACCCATGATTCATTATTTTCGTCCTCGGACAATTTATAAATGATATCTATTTAAAAACACTCATTTTCTCTGTCCATTTGTATTATCTTTTATTTTTCATAAGTTTCTGGGCATTTATGGATTCTCCCTACAGAACACGATGATTTTGGAATATTCTCCTCTATCTTAGATTTCCATTGAGCTATTTTTGGCTCAATTTCATTGCTTGCAGCTCAATATATGATGACTTGAAGTTAGCATACCTGATTTTTCATTTGAATTTGGCTTTCGCTTGTGTTTTTCATTTTCGGTCCATTTTTTCTTTCAATATTCTATCAATTCCTATATCAACATTTTCTTCACTCTTCTATATTTCCATCGAGCCCTCATGTGCTTGATTTCGTTGCTCATAGCTCCGGATATGGCTTCCTGAAGTTTGTATGGCCAGTTTCCCCCTGAAATCTGTGCGTGGTTGTTTTATGCATTTTCTGTCATCCTAACTCATCTTTCTGGTTTGGATACCTATACCATTGTATTCCTCTATCTGATACCTTTCCAAATAGGTATCAGATAGAGGAATACACCATTGTATTCGCGGACGGTACACCTTTCTCCGAATATTTTCGCGGACGAGCTCAAATTTGCACATGCCAAGTTCTCCCATCACCGACGTCCACCCCAACCATTTTTTGTTGGTATAATAAAAGGTTTTAAAATATTATCCTTTTAGTACACGTTTTTCAACACATTATTTTATTCAATTAATTTGTGGTTGGGATATTGTGTGGTTGTGGGGATTAGTATTAATACAAGATATTTCCATCATGAATGCATATCTCCTTATGCACATTTTTCAATATTTATGTTAATTAAATGTGTTATAATATAATATAATTATAATATAAAAGAATAATTATATTATATCATATTCACGTTTCTAAGCTTTAATGAGGGGAAAATCAAATATAAGCTACAACATTTTTTAGAAGGAATTCCTACTTTTACTAAATCCTTACATTATAGGGAGGCCTAGAAAATAGGGCATGGGAGAGATGGGTAAGGTAAAAAGTAAAAAATTAATATATATATATATATATATTAGGACAATTGAGTTTTAAAAAAGAAAAATAATAAATAAAAATAAAAAACTAAAAAATGGAGAATAATGAAGTTTTAAAATACAAAATGTACAACAACACACTTCACTCTAGGTATTAGTGTGAAAAATAACATAAACATTTACAAAAGAAACACACAAAAAAAAATTAAAATTGAATTTATATATATAATAAAATAAATAAATAAATAAAGTAAAATAAAATAAACATTTACAAAAGAAACATACAAAATAAATTTAAAATTGAATATATATATATAGATATATATATATATACAAAAATAAAAAATAAAAAATAAATAAATAAAGTAAAATGATACGATATAATTACAAAAAAATGGGAAAAATTAGAAGTATATAGGAAAGTCGAAGTCCCACGCCTCCTAGATTCCACTATTCAAGCTTACTAAGATATCAACATGGTAACTAGCATGTCTTAAGGGGTAACATGTGTTAGCTTGTGATTGCATGGGACTAGAAGGGGCCCCATTTGAGCGAGGAGTAAGGATGGGGGGATCATCAACAATGAGGGATCACCAACGATGACGAGGTACTAGACTGCAAGGGGTTGCCAACAACAAGGAAGCACCTAACAACAAGGAGTGTCGACGACGAGGGGTCGTCGACGATGAGAGAGAATGAGAGAATCATCGATGATGAGAGAGGACAGAAGAATCACCGACAACGAGGGAGGATGTCTATCAAACTAAGGATGGGTGCAGGTGTCATGTGGGTGACAGGTCATGGAAGTGCCATGTATTTGAGGACACCATCATGGCAACTAAGCTAGGTTGGGTTTTATTAAATGTCGAATAACTTGTGTCGTGGAACGGATAGGGGCCGTTGATAGCCAAATTATGAATGCAGTTGGATCAAAGGGGAGGCGTCATTGTCGACAAGTAGGTTAGAGTGCGAAGGATAAGAGTCATGAAGTATCAATGATGAAAAGGACATGCGGGCGTCATCGACAACAGAGGATCAGTGACATCCAAGTGATAGAGAAGAGGGTTTCCGATGATGAAAAGGTCTTTGTTGACGAATGCGTCAGAGGAATGAAGAAACTAAACATAGAGGATACATGGTGGGTGCCACAACAACATCATGTCGATACTATGTAGGATGGCACAAGTGAGAGGGAACCACGTGGATGCCATGTGGAAGTGAAGTGGAAATGTGAGTGAAGACTTAGGAACTTCACGAAGCCATAACGTTTGATTCGAAACTCAGATTTAAGCATGGTTACAGGCATTGGAAAGATATCGAATAGAAAAATCCAACTAAGAGGTTTAAATAAAGAGAATAATAGAATAAAAGAGATGGAATGATCAATAAATAAAAAGGAAGGCTAAAAGGGGAATAAGATCAAAGGATTCCCCCAAATGCATCTCAAGGCTGGAGAAATCACGAAGAAAGGATATCACACTAACCTATTCCTGCAACCATAGAAAGAGATGAAATCATTTATGCAATAAAAAATGACATTCACCAACACATGAGAAGCACAATATTTCTTTTCCTTTAAGAAAATTTATGAACAAGTACTGAAAGTGAAGAAAATGAGGAGGAGAGGTTTTTCGAAGTATAAGATCAAAAGAGGAAATCGACCACTATCAAAGACAGTGATCAACTGAGATCGAACACCAAAACTCCCTTGAGGTAGGAAAAGAGATAACATAGGCTCCAACAATAAAGGATTATGCAATATGATCAAAATTTTAGTAGGGGATCCTTTTCCTTTCGCTTGTAAAACAAAAAGTAAAAAGGGGGGTTGTTGTGGCCACAACAAATTGAGACACACTGGAAGAACTAGTTATCTTTGTCAAAAAAAGTCTAGGGCCTATACTTCAGATCTGAGTTTTAAAGATAAGTTCATCACACTACAAACAAATTTTCGACAATCATGGGTACCACAATGATGCCAAAATTCTAAAAGATATAAACATATATTTCTAGTACTAGGAATCTAACACACAATTTTCAAAGAACCAAATAATGAGATAAAAAAATTTATTGGATGCACACTTTATATTGGTTTTGGTTCGATCATGGGTTTTCACTTTTAAGACAAGCATACATCTGCTAAGTGTGTTCCTCATCTCTCTTTTCCCGGCATTGCTTCGATACCAGCAAGCATCCATAGCCCTGACGAATTTGTCTCGATACCATACAAGCATAGCCCCACTACTAGTAGGGGTCCATAGCCTCGGAGGGTTTACTTGTATTTCCCACAATATTAATAGTGTTTTCAACTTCCTTTTTTATTTCAGAAAATGCTCACTCTTTCATATTTAGATATAGATATGCATCTACACATAGGGTGTGAAGGAAGTGGGGTGATACAAGAATTTCTTTTATTTGCTGAGTAGATGTCATGTATTTAGTTTAACCCACAGGTCTCCCCAAAATCTATCATAGTATGGGCCATTATATTAATGTGAAGTGGATGAAGCTCAAAGAAGAGAGTGGATAGACACTTTTCTATACTTATGGATTATCATGATATGCGTAACATGCACATGTGTTCCATCACAATCATCAATCCATACCTATAGCTGAGAACTTTATAAATGTTCATTCAGATAGAGAAGCCCATGTATCTTATGACTTGTAATAAAAACTTCAGTATGTGACCAAAATTGACCAACCCCTCACCATGATTCAAAGAGAAATCCTCAAGGAAGGCTAAGAGTCAATTCAACTCAAGGGAAATACAAACAATCAAATCAAAAGAAGGAATTAATATGTACAAGAAAAACGCAAGACTGAAATCAGAAATCAAATTCATGAAAAAAAATAAAAATAAGCTAAGGGATCTAAAACTAAACTATTTGTCATCAAAAGAGAAAGAAAATTTGTTGAAAAATAAGAAGAAAACCCATGAGCAAGCAATAAATTTGTTGCAGAAACAAAGAGAGTATTTTCAGTGAAAACTTAAAAAATAATCCAAGGGAAATAATCATTCAATAAATGGTAAACATTCGATATCAAGCCCAATAGAAAAACTCCCAGAGTTTCTGATCTAAAAAAAATAAAAACAGATTACAAGAATTGATGGTCTAGTGTAAAATATTTGCGACAAAATTCTCCAATCCAATTATCACATGCAATTTCTTTCATTCAGTGCAACAAAAACATGTTTCTGGGAACGTAGAAAAATGGGTTAGTGTAGATGCTTAGTCAAAACAAATTTTCAAAATCCAATTTCATGTAATATTCCATAACCCAAATTCTCTTAAGATTTCTTGACATAAGCAATTCCTTTGCAATTTTAAAAATGTTGAATTTTCCAATAACGAAAATTACATTTCATATTTCTCACCCAAGCACCATTTTCTCTTTGTTATAAAATATCATCAATAACCACATAGAACCCAATAATTCAATCGAATAAAACAAAGAGGAAAATCACAGTTATGGAGGTCATCAAAATAATCATTAAAATGACTCCAAACAACAAGTAGATCATAAAACAATATGAGAGTAGATGAATGAGAATATATTTTTGATCAATTATTGATTTGGTGACAAAAATGTTGCAAAAGAATCTCAATACCCAAGTTTAGATTAACACTTCCGTAAGTTTTCTTCATTTCAATAGAAAATATTCTAAGTTATTGGTTGCACAAACCATTTTCTTGACCTACATACAAAAGAGAACGCTATGATCAGCTCTAAGGAAGTTCAGAAAAAATTCCTCCTCTCAAATGAATTACTTTAAAATGAAATTAATCCAAATCAAAAAGTAAGGACCGGAATAAAAACTAATGCTATGAAAAACATGCTAAGCTAAAATAAACTTAAACTAAGTTGGCTATCATAAAACTCTGTGTGAAGGCCAGTGCAGTTATCAAGTATTCATTAGCTGTCCATTTGATCAAATATCACATCTTTCTCCATGAGATATGAACAATATTTTCTTTCCCTCATAATTCCTTTTACCAAATGACTTTAGTGTCATGATTGTTGTGAGATTTTGATCTCTGGACACAATGTCTTGTTCCCGAAAACATAGTCAATCCAAATAAGCAAACAAGACTATAAGACTTCAATCCCATCCATATTTTGATGATATAAATCCACCAACAAACATTAATTATAAAAATATGATTGAAATCTTAATGAATCGGTAGTTCTGATATCGAGTCTTTGGTTAATCATTGGATTGGGGAATAAAAAGATGCGTTCCCAAGAAATTTTCTAAAAAACATATCAACAAAAACCACGTTTTCCATAATGTCACAAATGTGTTCCAAGAAACCTGAAAGAATACCTTTTGTTTTTTTATAAGAGAGGAGGCTTGGGTGAAGAAAGATGTAACATAAAAACAAAATCGTACTTAAAAGTCCCATTGAACAGAGCATAGGACAATGACATCCAATTCCTAAAAATTAAAACTACAAGTGATGCAATAAAATAACTCAAAAGAAATGAAAAATCAACAAAGCGGATTATGCAAAAAAAAGTTTATGAAAACAATTCATGTTGGATGAAAGTGATCAAAGAAAAGTTAGATGGAAAGAAACCATGATAAAATATTCATCCAAGGAAATTACAAGGAGTTGGAGAGGACTTAATCTCAAATGAGTTGAATTTAATCGTCAATATTTTCATTTACTGTGCATAATATAACAACAACAACACTATAAAATAATCTCAATCAAGCCAAAACCTTCTAAGTGAGAGTCGTATGAGTGTTGGATCATTAGTATTGAGTCTCACCACAAGAGGGGTGAACTAGTAATCTAATTTTAAGATATCCCACTTGTGGAAAGACAAAATGCTTCAAAGAGATTTGACATAGTGATCATGTATAAAAAAAAATAGTGATCTAAAAATTATGTAGCACATAGGAAATTTGAAAATGAGATGAAGTAAATTTTCCCATATATTAAATTCAGAAATTGATTGATGGGAAAATAAATGATCAAGCCTTTTGTTTATTTCCATCATAGGTGTGAATTCATTTATTGATTAGCCAAACATAATGAAATGAAAATGCAAACATAAAAACTAATCAAGATCTAGAAAGGAAAGCTAAACTATGCAAAATAAAGACACTAATTTATTCTATCCTACTCCTATCCTATGCTACTAATGGATAAAAAATTATCTATGTAAATTTGTAATGCCAATGTAGCCATCCAAGTAATTGCGAGCCTGCAGACATATGTTCAGGATGAAATATTAGAAACATAATTGGAATAAAAATAGAGTAAAGATAGGAAAAATTGAAGCATGATAAAATCTATTCACCATATTAAATATATGACAATAATAATTCATGGGAAATCGTTCCAAGTAAGATCTCTCCAACCATGCTTTAATTCTATTGTAAAATATTTCACTTCTATCGTAGAATTCATGGAAGGAGTTTGATGGGAAGTAGCATTCCAAATGAGAATCGTGCATAGAGTTTATATAAAGTGTGCTTGGTGAGAGAGTCTTCAAACTAATAAAGTTGTTTATCCTTGAATACAAGCCAAAATATTAAGGGCTTGACATAACCATCGCCATAGACTAAAGTTCCTCATTATCTTGTCAAGCCTCCCTCGACTCACACTTCAAGTAACGAATAAATTGAGATAGACTAGTGAGATCAAATGATATGCATGGGTTAGTACCAACCATGGTACGAGAGATATCCACTAGTATCAACAATATTAATTAAAGGGTTACTTGAACAAGAATATTCTCTATTGATAAAAAATGAAGAAGATACTAAGAAGACATCATTTGATACACATTTGCTACAAAATTCTCTTCATCCCATGAAAAAGGATGATAAGGTTGGGCTATAATTAGTTCATGGGAAGAGGCCTTATCCTATTTATCTTCCAAATATGCATCACCACCATCAAGTACTTCAACAAGGGTTAGCCCCGTTGAGTCTATTTGAGTCGTATGGTGGGTGGTTTCCTACAAAGTTAAACCATTAAAAAGTCAGGATATAAATAGAAATAAGTGGAAGAATTAAGAGAATTGAAAGCCTCTCTAGAACAAGAAAAAATTTCAGAAAGTGACTCCCTGAATGATAGTCCTTCCTCTTTAAAAACATGGGTGATTGATTGTGAATCGTTGGGATTCACACTAGCTATGGTTTCACAATCAGTACATCCTTCCTCAAGAAGGTTTTCCTCTTCCAAGTTAAAAATATATTGTTGAGATAAAAGAGCTATGTCATGCATGTTTATTTATCCTTGTTGGGTGAAATGATCAACGTGGTTGTCTTGCCCCTGCAAAATATGATAATTTGAAATTTTTTCCAAAACATATTCATGGTTAGAATAGGGGAGAAAATCACAAGAATCGTTAGAACAAGAAGTTTCAATAAATGATCCACCAACAATAGGAAAACAATATTGCTCTATGTAAGTTATACAAGAATAATTTGTAACAACGAGACAATCCAAATCAAGAGGAACTAATTCCAAATTATCCATGGGTGAGGAAGAATTGATTTCATGAGTGTCCATATTTTCTTCATTAACAAAGTGACCGGATTTCAATTTTTTCTCCATAGCTCCCTCCTCCATTTCTTGTGATGGAAAAGATGAGATAGGATAATGAGAGCCTAACATAACCATCGATGTGACCCAAACTGTCCCACTATCAACAGGAGAACCCTCCTCTTGGCCAACTACATAAAAATATGAACTTGAATTCAGAACACAAGAGGTCTCTTTTTGGTCAAAAGGAAAGAAAGGGGGAATGGAGTGGTGAGAGGATACATATTATTATTTCAAAAAAGAATTTTCTATCTGATATATATTCCCCACAATAAAGAAATATCTAGACATTTGAAGTCCAACTAAGGGATTAACGTTTACAATATTTTCATTTAAATCTGAATCAATATGTAAAGGAACATTTAAACATGACTTAGATTCTTAATCCACTAGCTGGTACGTTTCATTAGTAAGAGAAAATAAACAAGAAATCAAATCACCATTAGAAGGCCTATCATCTGAATGAAACCTATAGCACAGATGAGTAAATCTAATAATATAATTTGTAAGAGATTCATCTTCATTCTTCTTAATCTCTAAAATTTATGCACACAAATTATCATAGTCATAACTCTCAAACGCATACAAAACTTTATGCATAAATTGTTCCCATGTGTGAATAGAGGAAGTCGTAAAATTCTCGCACCAACTCTTGACCCAACTTGCAAAAGTGAGAGTGAATAGCCTGCAAAGGACATTACCATTAGTAATATTGAGAGAGAAACAAAATTTCTAGAAATTAAAAGCATGTTCAAATGTAGAGATTTCGGTCTTGCCATTAAATATAAGTTGTGACAAGAAATGTAAAATCTTTCAAGGAGGATTGGGAGGTAGAGTACCAGAAAAAAATCCATAAAGGGATTTGGGATGGATCCATTAGTAAATTAAAACAAAAATTAACAAGAATGAATCCATAGACTCATCTTGTCATCTTCCCTCCTTCTAGCGCCATTTATGTTGACGGGACAAGATGACTCATTCAATTAGATGAGGGAAAAATCTCGATGGCAGGTCCCAATCGGAACCACTCTCGTTTGGGGTAGATTTTCCCACGAGTTTATGGGCCTTGCCGTCGCTCAGAATTTAATTAATAAAAAAAGGGAGAGAAAACAAACTTCCCCCCCAAAGAGTTCTAACTAATTCTAAGGATAAAATAACTAAAGGCTAACTAATATTATCTAACTACTTCTAACATATCCGGAGAGAAAAACAATAAGAATGAATATAGACAAGGATAACCATCAAAACCATAAATAATTCATATATTCTAATGGTAAATGAAAGAAATAATGCTACAGATGTATAGACAAATAGTTGCACAATACATTTATAACATCATTTTTGTACCAATGAAGAAACATTTGATTTTCTGAGTAAACAACATAGAGTGTAGAAAAAAATCATACAACAAAATCCTATCTACTCAAGAAAAAGATAAATGCATCAAGAGTAGTCTCTACTACATCCATCAAAGCCACAAATTTCTGAAATGCTTCTTGCTCTTTATTCCTCAGAAGTAATAGTACCATCCTATGTTATATGTCTGTCATGTATACCTATACCATTGTGATCCTCTGTCTGATACCTTTCCAACAAGGTATCATGGGCCTCATTCCCACACCTGTAGCAAAAGTTAAGGTCAGTTGAAAATTTTCACTCAGTAGCCATTGATTTAGCTTGCGGGTGAATTTGGACCATTGATCTTCTTCCTGAAAAAGACATCCCACACACATGAGAGAGTTAAATGCTTAGATGTTTAAAAGGTTCAACCCTTGTGGATAGTGTGCATAGAACCTAGGTGGGCACGAGACTTGAGGCTTGTAGAATGTTTTTTTCTAATTTTCCTTCTTTTAAAATAAAGAAAATAATGAAAATGAGAATATAATACAATGAAAAGTAAAAAGTAGAAAGAAAAATAAATATTATTTACAGAGTTAAAAATGAAATTTACCCCTAATCAATAAAAAATAATATTTACAAAAAAATAACCTGCCCCCCCACTGGATTTGAACCTCTGACCTCATGTTGGTTACTACTCTCTTGCTACTCCTTAGGCTGACCCAAGTTCAAATACGAACAAGCTTCCAACAAAGCCTCTAAAACTATCGACCCTCCTGGTTAACCAGAAGGCAACACAACACACAGAGTGTACTGCAGAGTCTCACCTGAGATAGTTCTATGGGCGGCTGCAATGCTCAGGTGCTTGCAACCTAGGAATGAGTGGGGATCTGGGAGTGTACTTTGGGATCTTCATTCATTTACTATCTCATACATCTAGATTTAATATATTGTCTTTCTTTATCCATGCATATAAATCAACAATCTAACTACTTCATCAAGAAAATTATCTAAGAGTTTACCATTGAAAAAAAATAAATAAACAATAAGTAGTTCACATAACACATGAAATACCATGGTTCACCCCCTCCTGGGCTACGTCCAAAAATATTTTTCTCTCAATCTCTTCTATTATGTTTCTGCAAGATATCGTTCCACGTGCACTACAGTCTCTGGTCTTACAATCACCATAGACTCCTCGATCCCTGTAAGGATGACTAGATCACACTAGGCTCCTCAGCCTGCGATCTAACCCTTGGGATAGAGTTGCTCGACTCTACTCTATCTCAATAGATTACAAAAAGTTATAGCTCTTACGATATCTATTTAGCTGTGCAAAATAGTCTTCCTTTTCATGCTAGCTCTCAAACCTACTACCTAGACCTCCTAGGTACTTACTTATACATATTCTTGGCTTATTGGAAATTACCATATATTACAAAAAACCTAACCCTAATGTAGTTAGGTTTCCTTGCATGCACACCTTGCATGATTTCCTCGCACATGCTGCTTTTCCTTCCAGCTGTATTTCTCGCACTTTGTGCTTTTCTCTCTAAAAACAACCTTTTCCCAAAAATGGGTCTGCACCCAACAGGCCCCCAACATTGAGATGTGGCTCATCCCGAGCCACCTAGGATTTGCATGCTCCCTCAACAACCTATTCTAGATTATGGAACTTGTCTGCAAGTTCCCTTCCTCGTGTTTGTACCTGGGCAACCTTTTATGTGAGCACTTCTACTACTTGTGTTGTGATCTCATCCTAGAGCATTGTTGTGCACTCTTCCTATGCTTCGCCATGTTACCCTTTTCCTCCTCAAATTGCGCGATCAACTGTGTTTCTTGGTATTGAAGAGGTTCCATCTGCACTTGTCTTTCCTGCTTCTACACCTGTGCTGCTATCAGTTCTGCTTGCAGCTTCTTCATGTCTTGTGTTCCTTTGAGACGCTCGGTGATAGTGATTATTTTCTGCCTCTGCTTGAGGTCCTATATGGATGCACTTATTTTCCTTCTTCTTGGTCCCACTGCTGGACTTGTTCATCTTCCTATGATACTATCCATAGTTGCGCTGCCCTATCAAACAAGTGCACAACTTCACTGACTTATTTTTCCATTTCATCCATTCGTCCTACAACTTATTATTTCATTTGTTCTTTCACCTATGGGGGAGTCATAGGAATGAATTTTTCCTTGAGGTTCTCGATATCCTGCCAGTATTGATCAATTGTTTGCACAATGTGATCAATCTTCTATGTTGTGTTGGGCTATGCTATTTGCGCGTTGTTTGGGATTATGTCATAGGCTGCAGTCACTCCCTGTTCGAGCCTGTCCGCACGATATTTCTCTTCTTCTTTCTCTGCAGTCATTTGGTTGCATGTTATTTGGATCATATCTGTGACTCCGCTTCTGACCTCTAGGATGGTGGAATTTGTGCAGGCCCTTGACTACACTTTCGTCATGACACTCGCTTGTATCCCATAGAGATATTTCGTGGGTATCAACGCTAGTATTATGTCTAGCTCTTCGACCTCCTTCAGTGGTGTCTGCACCGTTTCAAGATCCAACCTGATCATTTTTCACGTGACAGTAAATGTGTCGCTGCTCTGAGAGACAAATTGTACTGTCTCTTCATGTTGCTTCTGCATTGGTGGCCTCGGTACTGCCTTCTGTTGTTGGGTGGTGGCCTAAGATTATGTGTGGCCTCGTAGCTGTTGGATGTTTTCATGACATTTTGGCCATGATCTGTTCTCAATGTGCCTATACTATTTTGACCACTGGCTCCCTCATGTCTTGGACCTTGCCTACGACGAGCTCTACATCATGCCAAGTGAGGGTGATGTCTGAGTCCTCCGTGTCATATTTCCTTTTGCCTCGCGCATCTGTTCCTTGCGTGGCCTTCTTTTCCAATTGTGAGGGTTTTTATCCATTGGTTGTGCTTGGGCCTATTCCAGCTGACCCTGTGTTTTCTTCTCTGTCTCAGCCTATGGTTGGCTTCCTGTTTGCGATGTTGTGGGCGTTCTTCTTGTTTTTTTCGGTATTGCACTCCCACTTAGTACTATCCACATTGTTGTTTTCTGAGTATTTCCAGCCGTAGTCCCTATTCGTGTTGATGAGTGTGCTTCAGTTGTGTCTTTAGGCTTAGCAGTCTCTGTTGTACCTATCCTGGTGGTGGGGTTTTTTATTGGCTGCTTCCACTGTGCAAGCCAATCTTTGATGATCTACTCCACCTCCTCCCTTGTCACGCAGTACTACATATTCAACCATGATCGCTTGGGATCCCTCGCAACTTGGATCCACGTATGGTGTCGAGATGCCTTGAACTTGTTAATCCCCTCAGTTTCCTCTGCAACCTCCCTTGGGATGTGCCATGTGTTGGCAGTGCATTGCTGAATTTCCTCTAGCAACATGGAAAATACTGCATTGTTTTCCTACTGCGCTTTGATGTCCTTCGCCTGCCAAAGGGACTCGTACCTGGATGCATAGCACTTCCCCGTCCTAGTGATGAAGGTGATGCACTTAGGCTCCTGCCACCCTGCAAGAGAGACCAATATCATCAGCCAAGAGTAATGGAACTCGGTTCCATTATCCTGCACGTCGCGATAGTCCAGTAAGAACTGGTTCAACAAATATTGTGCCCAGCTGAACATCATTTCTTTTGCGCACTACGCTGCTACTGCGATTACACCTGCAGGGGATTCCTCTCGGCGACACTTCCTTAATAGTTTGTATTCTATCAATTTGTTGAAAAACCTCATCGCGTCATCATTGATTTATTTTATAATGATGCCTTTATTTCGCCGCGACATGCCAAATTGTGCCTTCACCTGCTTTGTCATTTTCGTCTCGCACACCTTATTTTCCAAAAAATCTTCTGGCTACGCATCAACTGTGGGAAATCTGGTAATCTTGGAAATGAGTGCAACATGTATCTATATGGGCTTGTCCATACACATGATGCCACCATGGACCCGGATCACTAATTTTTTTACGCATAGGTTGACAATTTTTCCCAGCCCAAAGTGTGGAATGTCCAGCAGGTTCATGATGCCGGAGTTGTATAACCCCGTAATCCACTATGAAGGCTCTAATACTGGCCTTCCTAGGGGTCCAACCTCCCCTGTTTTGATCAAAAAACATTCCCTGGTCAATTCCTGGAATTTTGATGCGTCGCGCACGTCATGGTCCACGTAGCACAACTTGGAAACTTTCCCCAACATGTCCTCGATAGAGGGGACTGTGTCTGGAATGAAGGGTAAGGAAATATCTAAAATCTAGGGGGTCTTTATTTTTTGTCCCACCATGTACGTGCCCGCCCCGATGGCTTTTGCACCCTCCTCATCCCTAGGTGATTCTAGTTGGTTTGTTATGTACTCGACCTGGAATTCTTCCCATGACTGGGACGGTCTTGGTTCCTCTATATGAGTCAGTATTTTCATCTCCTTGGGGTTAGGGTTTGAAACCCCATTCCCGACTCTCGAGCTCTGCCCTACCTCTCCTTGCTACGCTGTGGGGAGCTCTTCCTCAACCCACATCGGGCTACTAGACTCTGGTTCTAAAGTAGTCACGTCCTCAAGCTCGATTATGTGCTCGAGATGTATCCTTTCCTTGTGCATTTGACCTTGTCGGGTGATCCTCATAAATTGACCTGACGACCTCGACTTCAGTGGAGCCATCCTGCACGACTATCGTAAGCTTAGATGGATACAATGATGATTTTGAAATTAGGGAATGGATTCTTCTAATCATTCTGAGATAAAAATTTGCCAAGTGTTGAATAACTGTGCACTTTCCACCTTTTATAGACTTTTTCGCGCTAATTTTTCACTTTTTGCGTACATTCGCGCCATCTTTTATTTTTACTACGCGCGGTGTTGGTGCAATTATATGCATAATATATTACCAAACATAAATTGTCAGCCGAGATTCGTAATCAGTAGAGTTGATGCACTATATGTTCTGATAACAGATAGGTTCCTATGTCTGTTTAGTATAGCTTAGATAAGAAAACCATTTAGAAACCAACATACTTTTAAAAATAACAATCTTCACATAATTCAAAAGATGGAAAGAAAATCTCATAAACAAACATATAATCTAAATCTCTTGCTGAGGTGATGGACCTGTTCATTGATTGATCATGAAAGGAAAAGATGAACTTTGATTCTATCTCCTGGAGAAACTAAATTAACAATAATTAACACTTTGCGCATTCACAACATTCCATTATAGGTGCATGTAGGGTGAGAGATGGAGGTCTTGATTGTGCATGTATTAGCAAGGTGTAACCTAATCAATTATGGAAAAGAAATCTAAGTGTAGTGGGATGCTCCATTAAAGCTCATGTATGGTGAAATATGGAGATCCAACTGTTCCTGCATTGCCACACTTTGCAACAAATTCGAATAGTGAAATCAAAACAAAATAATATGAAATCAAAATAACATGTACATGAAATGAAAATCTACACTAATAATTTACAATGAGCTTACCAAGATGGATCGGTGGCCCTTTCCGATGCCAACATGGAATCTTTTAGATCAACATATGCTAACTTCTAAGAGACACAAGATCACTGAATTCAAACTTGCATTAATATTCAACAAGTAGGTTTACAAAAAGAGTCTTTTCATTAATCCAATCTACATCATAACAATTCTCCTCTTAAGAACCAATATTACATCATAATAATTCTTCTCCCTCATGAAGAGAGGGCACTCTCTTTTATACATGAGAGCTTTGAAAAGAAGGTAAGCATCTCATAATTACAGATCTACTTTTCTCTCAACCAATTTCCCATTATTACAAAATATGATCCCTTCAAATCCTCACACATATCTCTCATATATCTTGGATAAGATATGTTTATCCATATCTCCATGATATTCTCCTTGGAATAGGCTTGAATTATCTCCTCAAATCTTGAAATGGTGGAGGAAGTATTCGATAAGTCTTTTTGAATTAATCCTTCACATATTCCTACACATGACAATGCTCACACATTTTTTAGATATATATGAAAACATGTCAGTTTTATAATATTTAATCACAAATTCCCTTTTAATACTAAAATAAATGATTTGGAAAATAATAAGGTTAAACCCATATTTAATTATGAAAATGGTATTAATGAATAGTTTATGGAGTGGTAGAATATGGATAAATGTGAAGAATGGTGAAAGGAAAAGAGGATGAAAATGCAACAATTCCAAGGCTCAACATAACCCCCAACTGAACTTGTTGCATGTCCTCATGCAACCTTGCATAAAAACTTTTCTTCTCAATTTTGGTTTTGCATTATTATATATATTTTTAACAATAAAGAGGATGAAAATCCCCCCCAACTGATCTTGTGATATGTTCTCATGCAACCTTGCATGGTTATTCTTTAGGACTTTTGGCTTCTGAATGAAATCATTCCATGATGTGAAATACATAAGTAACAGTTGATGTTTTTGATGGTTGGTTCTTGTTTGACAACCATGAATATAACAAATGTTGGTTCTTGTGTTAACAACATTCATTTCGTTTACTTGTTTGCTCGTTGTAATAATATTTTAAGCACACATGCATTGGAAATGATAAGCCATCAACATGCATAAAAAATCCTTTTCTTCATGTTATGAATCATGCCAAGATAGATCAATAGCTGGAAAAAGTGCAACAAAGTGTAGTTACGACGAGACATGTTGGTCATTAATATATGAGGTGATGAATGTGTAAATGGAATGAAATGGTAATGAATACCCCCCCAATTGAAGATGTGTTATGTGTACGAAAGGATAAAGGAAATGGAATATGGTGAGGGAATTTTCCAAATTCATTCACTCTAGCATGAAAGGAATTGCATGATTAAAGAGTAGAAAACAACATACCTCCACTTACACAAAAAGTAGATGAACTATGTAATAGGAATATGGCTGATGTGACTGCTGGAGCATGGAGGATGTCACTACTGCAGGATCGTGTGAAAGGTGACTGCTACTGTAGCTGCGACTGTTGTAACTTCTAGATCAGAGAATGTGAAGTGGAGGAATCTGAACTGCTGCTGATGAATCATGGAAAAGAGGAAGTATGAAAGTGGAATTGTGGTACTCTCATATGGCTAGAAAAATATTGCTGCAACTGCTGATGGAGTCATGGAAAAGTGTATAGTCTTCACCCACTACTAAACCCGACTACTAAACCCGATGGTACAATTCTAGTCATGTGAATGAATGTGTCAATGTCGAGCATGAATATAATTCATTGGATTACCGACCATTGATTAATGTCGTTAACCAATGCGAGGCAAACTCACCATTGATGTCAATGAGTGCCAAGGTACCTGAGTATATCTTGTGAAGTGTGAATAGATGAGATGATGTCGAGCCACTTGAAAGATCTGATGATCAAGGGACAGTGATGTATTCCCATGATCGTCAACAAGAGAACTTGCCATTAAGGCATTCAAGCCTCTAGGTACTCAAAATGGACTTCAGGCTATATCCCAGATAAGGTTATGAGGTCGATGGGGAAAGACTTGCTGAAAGGTGGGCCTTAAGGAATCCCACATTAGTCAACGCGAGTTCTGATAAAAATATTTGTAGGATTATAGGAAATATCTCAGTAGCAATAGTGTTTATGGCAAGGAAAACAAGGCAATTTATTCATGAAAAGGGGGCTGGATGGTTTTATTCATAAGGCAAAAAGATGAATTGAAAAATGAGGAAAGAATGTATGTGACTCAGAAAGGTAGGCGTGTGCAAAGTCATGAAGGAGAATTCAATGGAAGATAAACTTCAACACAGGGATGACCAATGTGCTTTGAAGGAAAAATGCGGGTAAACATTCATGACACAAATGGGTTTATGAAAGGTCATTGTGTAACGACAAACGCCATGATGTTTATGATGAGTAACAACTCCTTCAAGCAGTCAACAAAGCATGTTTTTTGGAAAAATGTTGTGATTCTTGAAAATCATTGTGGCATGGAATGCGAGCGTCTTCATTCCTGCAATCAAACTTAGTACTAATCCTGCAATCAAACTTGTGAGATCATCATAAAACATAAAATGCGAGATTAAGTACGAATGCAACAAATTAAAGAGATAAAAAAAGTGTGTTTTACCTGTTGTGCGCTTATTCCATTGTTGATTGCTGCTTGAAGTGACTTAAGAAAAACAAGTTAATATTAAGAATATTGTTTTCAGGAATTAGAGAATGTCCATTTGCAATTTTATTTGGTTTTGTTGTTTTTATTTTTAAGTTTTAAGTGTTTTTATTTTTATTTTTATATTTTTTATTTTTATAATGTTTTTCGTTTTGAAAATACAAGATTATTGCTTTGGTTTTGTTTATTTTATTTTATTATTTATTTATTTATTTATATGAGTTTTTGTATATATAAGTTTATATATTTTATTGTTTTTTTTTTCTTTTTTCTTTTTGAAACAAAACAAAAACAGCTGAAATCTCAAATTTTAATTTTAATTTTATTTTAGTTTTTATTTTGATCGAGTAGGCGGGTAGGTGTGACTCAGTCACATTGTCAACCATTTTGTACCGTCCCTGTGTTGGGTCGATGTGGCTCATATGGTGCCACCTCGAC
>JASDQU010587925.1:31705-62174 GCA_032191745.1 Picea mariana | reverse complement strand
TAACATGTACATGAAATGAAAATCTACACTAATAATTTACAATGAGCTTACCAAGATGGATCGATGGCCCTTGCTGATGCCAACATGGAAGCTTTTAGATTAGCAGATGCTAACTTCTAAGAGACACAAGATCACTGAATTCAAACTTGCATTAATCTTCAACAAGTAGGTTTACAAAAAGAGTCTTTTCATGAATCCAATCTACATCATAACAATTCTCCTCTTAAGAACCAATCTTGCATCATAATAATTCTCCTCCCTCATGAAGAGAGGGCACTCTCTTTTATACATGAGAGCTTTGAAAAGAAGATAAGCATCTCATAATTACACATCTACTTTTCTCTCAACTAATTTCCCATTATTACAAAATATGATCCCTTCAAATCCTCACACATATCTCTCATATATCTTGGATAAGATATGTTTATCCATATCTCCATGATATTCTCCTTGGAATAGGCTTGAATTATCTCCTCAAATCTTGAAATGGCGGAGGAAGTATTCGAGAAGTCTTTTTGAATTAATCCTTCACATATTCCTACACATGACAAAGCTCACACATTTTGAGATATATATGAAAACATGTCAGTTTTCTAATATTTAATCACAAATTCCCTTTTAATACTAAAATAAATGATTTGGAAAATAATAAGGTTAAACCCATATTTAATTATGAAAATGGTATTAATGAATGGTTTATGGAGTGGTAGAATATGGATAAATGTGAAGAATGGTGAAAGGAAAAGAGGATGAAAATGCGACAATCCCAAGGCTCAACACGTGATATTCTAACATCTTGCACGGTAACTCTTGTGCACAACTTTTTCTGTGTTTTCTTATTTTCTGACGTTTGTACTTTTGTATTTGTTTTTCTTCCTTTTTCTCTTTTTGTTTGGTTTTGTCCATTTTCTGTCTAGTATCTACTTATGGTACACTATATACATACTTTCCTTACTGCGCTGTCCTTGTTTATACTTGGTGAGGTTGATTGTCCCTGTACAACTTCAGTCGACTCCCATTGATCATTCCCTTCAATTAAATTCCTGCTAGATCCTTTAGTCACACAGATCCTCCATCTGTGACATGTTAAACTTCATATGGTCCTAGCCAATGCATTCGAAATTTCTCGGATGTTGAAATAATTTGTTGTCATATAGCAAGACTAAGTCTCCTTCCTTGAAAATTTTCTTCTTTATATGTCTCTCATGCCAAGCATTGTCTCTGGATTTTTGTACTTCCTGGTGAAATCATGCCAGGATCCTATCCTCTTCCATCTCCATGAGATGATTTAGCCTTTCTTCCACTGTGCCCCATTCTATCATGTTAGTAATGGCTGCGACGCGCAGACTAGATACCATAAATTCCAATGGGACCACTGCTTCCTATCCATACACCATCCTGAATGGTGTCTGTCTTGTCAACTTTTTACATGTATTCATGTATGCCCATAGTACTGTTGGTATTTTCAAGTCCTAATCATCCCTGTTACCATTGCATATCTTTGTCAAGGAATTCTCCAAGATCTTGTTGAAGGCTTCCACTGTTTCATTTGCTTGAGGGTGGTATGGTGTACTCTTATGATGATATGCTTCAAACTCCTCAGTCATAGCCTTGATAGTACTATTGATGAAGTGGGTACCTTGGTCACTAATCAAAATCCTTGGGCAGCCAAATCTAGTGATCACTTTCTCAAACAGGAAGTGTGTTGTTGTCTTGACTCTCTGCATTGCAATCTTTTACTGGTGCTACTTCTGCCCATCTTGTTAAGTATTTTGTTGCAGTGATGATATAACTTGCTCCTAACCTCTTTTCTCATGGGTTAATTGGGCCTACAAAGTCTATTGACCATTTTTAAAATGCTTGCAAAGTTACTTGCGGTGTTAAAGGCATCTCATCCCTTTTGTTTGGTTTTCCAACTCTTTGAAAAACATCACATCTCTGGAAATATTCCTTTGCATCCATATGAATTGTTGGCCAGGATAATCCTACACGTAATACCTTCTATGTGGTAGCTTTGCCCGCATAATGTCCTCCATCTATTCCTTCATTGGATTCTACTAAAATTCTAGGCCTTTCATGTTTTGATACACATCTTATCAAAATGTTGTCTGCTCTCATTTTGTACAAGAGTCCTACAATCAATTGATAGAATGCAACTCTAACAACCAATTTTTTCTTCTGTGTGGTATTAAACTCATGTCGCGCAGTCCCTGTACTAATATATTCAATAATTTTAGCAAAGTATTATTCATCAACTACCTGGACTAAAAATAACTGCACATCAGGGAAGTTGTCCTCTAAGTTTGTAGGTTCCTCTCCATTGGTGACCCTTGATAAATGATCAGGCCCTGCATTCAACTTCCTTGGTTTGACTATTACTTCAAAGTCAAATTCTTGAAATAGAAATAACCATCTACAGATTCTCCCCCCCCCAATTCTGGCTTGTTGACTAGGTACTTGAGGGAAGAATGGTCTGTGAACTTCTTAAAATGTTTGTCAAGTAAATAGTGCCTGAACTTCTGCAGTGCATATACCATTGCTAGGCATTCTATCTCTGTAGTATTGTAGTTCTTCTCCAAGTATGAAAATTTCCTTCTTGCAAACACTATGGGATGGTCTAACTCTCCTGCTTCTGGATACGCCAGAATAGCTCCAAGTGCTATGGATGATGCATCTACATGCACATGAAATGTATTTTCCCAATCTAGGAATACTAGTATAGGTGTTGTGACCATCTTCTCTTTCAAGGTGTCCAACCCTTACTGGCAATCCTCATTCCACTGAAATTTGATATCTTTCTTGAGCAGTTTCTCCATTGGCACAATGATCTACACATTCCCTTTAATAATTTTTTTGTAATAACATGTATGTCCCAATGTGTCTCTCAACTATCACACTGATTTTGGTGGTGAAAAATTGACAATTACTGCAATCTTTGCAGGCTCCACTATTAGATCTTGTTTGCATACTATATGACCCAATAAAATTCAAAAATGTGTCCCCAATATGCATTTCTTAATGTTTAGGGATATCTGGAATTGTCTGCATCTTTCCAACATTAGACTTAACACCTCTACATGGTCTTTCAACAAACTGTATACTGTCCAATCATCTAGGTACACTTCTAAAAAATGATGGATGAATTCTTTGAATGAAGTTATGACTACTCTTGAGAATATTGTTAGTGCATTATTTAGTCTAAAAGGCATGACTGTGTATTGATAGGATCCCCATTTTGTGGAAAAGGTAGTCTTATACCTGTCTTCTGGAGCTATTTCGATTTGGTCGTATCCTGAGAATCCATCTGTGAATGAATATGCTTCTTGACCTCCCACATTCTCTAGGACTTCATTAGTAAAATGGGTAGGAAAAGGGTCATGTAGGAAAGCATCATTAACTTCCTTAGGTCGACACATATCATTATGCCTCCTTTCTTCTTCTCTTGAACTACCATAGGGCTTATCCATTCTGATTCTTCTACTGGTTCTATAATCCCCGCCTACAACATTCAATCGATTTCTTCTCTTAATTTCTACTTGTATACAGGGTCCAGTCTGTACGGTCTTTGTCTGACAAGTCTTGCCTCAGGTTTGAGAGGTATCTTCATCTCCCCTAGCTCTCCTTCTATTCCTTTCATCTCTGTGAAAATTGTTGGGAATAGGTCAATGTACTCACACAATAAATCTGTTATTCTCTCCACTATTTGTTCATCCCAGTAGTCTCCAATTCTATCCATTTTGGGATTATCAGTTGTCCCAATGTTAAAATTATTCACCTTGATTTGTGCCGCAAAAAATTCAGATTCAAGAGATGGACCTTCCACCTCTCTTTTACCTTCAACTTCTGTAACATGAACATTGTGCGGGTCATCTTCATCTAGTGCTTCTTCCTGCACATGGTAGCATGGAAATAGTTCTTTGACTGTCTGTCTGTTATGTTGTTGATACTATGTCACGTGTTCTAGTTTTGGTTCCTCAATAAATATCATTCCTCTCATCTGCTTCAAGGATAAATCAATGTTGGGGTTCTCACTTTCAAATGAGAAGGTTGCTATGAAGTTTTGCTACAAGACTGTCCATTCAGTGGTACCTCTGCGCAGTTCCTGGTCTACATACCAGTTTTCTGGGATTCCTTCCAGGGTGTGAATGAAGTAACGGGGCCATTATTCTCATGGTGTCATCTTCCATAGTATTCTTCACTTTTCCAAGTGTTTTGTTGGTGTTCCTTGTCCAACATACCTATGTATTGAATTTTGCTTCTGCTCTATGCCGAATCTGATGCACAATAATCTTATGCATTTATACTAGTCCTGTATGTTTTCCTTATGCGCACCCCACCATATTGTAGGTGTTGCCTTAAGTGAAATATCTAGGGCTAAGAGCCTATGATTATCTGATACTTCCTCCTCAGATTTCGTCAGGAAATCTTCTAAGTCGTTTATTCCATGAAAACTGGGAGGTTCTCTGATTTCTGTTCCCACCCATCTTATTGCATGGTCTATTCTTGCGCACCTTCTTGTAGATACCTCATGTAGGAATTGTTTCCAATTCTCTGGTCCTGTATCTGAATCAGAAGCACATGAGGTGATACTTCTCCAACTGAGTACCCCATATGCAGTTGGATTAATGTAATCTTTTGTGCACACAGTGGTTCTGTACATCTGGTTGATTTATTCTAAATCCAGACAGGTCAGTTCCACAATTATTTTGGCTTCAGATGGGTCCAAGGGTGCAATGACCCGGTATTACCCTGACTCAAATATCATCTTCCTTGTCTTCAAGTTAATTATGGCCTGGTTATCCAATTCCCAATATAGCCCAAGCAATGTTGGATAAGGTGTTGTGCTATCTACTATTTCTATCACTTCAAAGTCTGCCTTAGTGTGCACTCCATCCATATCTACTGTCACTCCTTTCATCCTCCCAATTGGTAGAAAATTGTGTTGTTTTTCTAGCTTTAATTGGACAGATGAATAACCTAGTGTGGGATCTCACATACACTTCTAGGTTTTCTTTGGTAAGACATTTACTTCAGATCCTAGGTCCAATATAACATCTCCTATGTTGAAATCTTTGATATTGGCATTCAATCTAAATTCTCTACTTGTCCTCCTTCTGGCATGGAGGTGATTGACTTTTTTTGGGTCTAATTTCCCCTCAGTGTTTGTGTTACATTTATCTAGTAGATTATGTAATATTGTAACAGATGATGGGTCTTTGAATAACTGAACACAGGAAAAAAGTTCGGATACTACTTACTTGGTCTCCAGGGTGTACATCACTGGTGTGGTCCATTGCTTACGACATTTCATATGTGGGGACATCTTGAGTATACTGCGCGACATATGTAGAAGAAACATTCTGCTTGATAAAATCTTATTTTTCCTCCTTGAATTTTTCCTTCTCCTTTCCTACATCAAACCTATTTGGTGGCTCAGTATTCTTATTCACCCATTGGTGTTGTACTGACTCTTGTTTGACTGCATCATATCCTATTTTAGCTCCTCCACGCGTCACTATGTTGATATTCTTGCCATCCTTTCTGGCTTCTACAGAGATACGGTGTATGTTATGATTGTTCTAATTTTGGTTTTCTTGAATCTTCCCCAAAAGTGTTGGGCATTCCTCTGTATCATGATTTGTTGCATGAAAATACATGCATGTCGCAGGTGGAAGTGGAAATTCCCTTGCATAATGCCCTGGTTGTTGGTAGTTATGGCATACTATTGGACCTCTTCCTCTTACAAATCCTCCTCTACCTCTTCCTCCACCTCTGTATCCAGTTCGATCTCCTCGCGGTGCATTTTACTAAGGCATCTGATTATACTGTGAGGGGTTATACTGTGGTTGTGCGTTATTATACTGAGGCTACAAAATGTTATAGTGTTTCTCTACAGTTTTATATGGAGGTGGTACTTGATTTAACTTGGGTTCAAATTTTCCTGTCATCGTTTCTGTCTGCACCCTATATGTATCCGACATTCTCTCCCACATCAGATCCATTGTTCTACATTCTTTGTCATCATGACCCACTGATTTGCAAAAGTTTCAATATGAATTCTTGGGTACTGTTTGATACTTTTGCATCATTGGACAATGATATGGATCATTCCCATGTGTTTTACAGATCTTGCACTAGGGTCCTCTTGTTGGCAAGGGATTTTTCATTCCCATTGCCATGTACAACGCGCATGTTGGGCATTCGTTCTTGTGGTGTCCTTCTGTGATGCATGTGGTACACCAAACAAATTCTCTCTTTTCCTTGCCCTTATTCTGATTTAGTTGAAAGGTTAGATTCTTCAGATACTCCTTCAATTCCTCTATGGTTGGATCTGTATTATGATACTGGTTTTCCTCTAGTTGTAAGGATGCCTGCAGAGCCTCTGCTTGAGTCTAGAATTTTTTTTGTCTAAGTGGGTATTTTAGATGTGGTAACAAAGAATTCATAAAAAATTCCTATGCTGCAAGTCAGTCATGGAATACCTCAATTTCCCTTTTAAACGTTTGAATCTCTGGTCAATTTCCCAGACAGATTCTCCTACTTTCTGTCTGATCTCTATCATCTCATTGATGTATTGGTCCTCTGAGTTGGGCTTATGAAATTTGTTTATCAGTAGATTCTTGACATCTGCAATCATCCTTGTTGTTCCTAGTGGACTATTTACATCTAAGCTCATGTACCAATCCAGTGCGCGGTTTCTTAGCGTGATAGCTAACTGCACAAGTTTTGTATCCTCATCTATGATCTTCTTTGCTTCCCAAATATTTTCACAGATAAACAAGTTATTTTTAGCATCCTATGATGCATCTCCCTTGAATTTTGGTAACCTAATGGTGGGATCATATCCTGCCATCTTGAACGGTGATGGATACGACCTCCGCAAGGTGTAGATACTTGACTGCTACTGACTGAACCGGCCCCTCCAGTTGATGCTCCTTGTTTAGATGTACTTCCTATTTTGTTTCTTCCACTAAAATTTGGTTTTCTAAATGGTGGTTTTATTTCTGGTGTATTGGTCGCACATGGGTTTATGGGTTCCACACTGACACTAACATGGATAGGAGATTTTCCTTTTGTTCCTGCTCTTGGACCTCTTATCTTTCTTTCATATGTTGCACGTAGGATTTCCTCAATCTTCTCCACAACTCGGAGATCCTCTACCTCTTCTTCATCACTTTCCAAGCCTTCCCTCATTGCTATGGATCTCTTCTTATTGTTCATATTGTATTGGTAAGGTGCTCCACTACGCGTCTTTCCAACTATTGTCATGCTCTTCTTGATCTGGTCTTCCTCCATCATGATTGGTTCCAAGGCCTCCTCCTTCTTTCCTTTATCCATCTCTTCCTCCATTTCTCCAACTCTTGTCAGTGCTTTCCCCCTTCCCCCATGCACGCAGGGAAGTTTACTTGTTTGACTCCATAGTCATTACACCTTTTTTATATAGAAGGATATTTATGGAAGTATACAATGACCTAATATATCTTCCTCGTGGTCCTCTTAGGAACTCTTGATCTGCTGCGCTGTAAGACTTCACAGTGTCTACTGCAAATTTCGTGATAAATCCTGCAACAATACTGTCTAACCAGAAATCTACTACGCACGTGAATTTGCTATCAACTTATTGCAACTGCGCCATCTCTACATGATTCCACTCTAGTTGTCTGATCCGATTTGTTGCGTGGTTTTCTTTCAACCTCAATATCCGCTTCTGCAACACATGTGGGAAATCATAGAAAAATGCTTCATGCAAGTCACTAAATACATACTTGTCCAGATATTTGTGTGGTGTTATTTTAGGTTTTTTGTTGTCTTTCTGCACAAACTCTAGCTCCTTTGTCTTCAACCAACTTTCGATCTCTTCCTTCGTTGGATTCCACTGTCTGAACATCCCCTTCTATATTTTCATTCTTTTAACGCTTCCTCAACAAATCTGGCATTCTTTTACCAATTCTTCAGCAGATCTCATTCAATCAATCCCATCCTGTTCCAACCGGAAATAGAACCATTGTTGGTTACTACTCTCTTTCTACTTAGGTTCAGATCTGAACAAGCTTCCAACAAAGACTCTAAAACTACCGGTCCTCTTGGTTAACCAGAAGGTAACACAACAAACAGAGTGTACTGCGCAGTCTCACCCGAGATAGTTCTATGGGTGGATGTAATGCTCAGGTGCTTGCAGTTTGGGAATGAGTGGGGATTTGGGAGTGTACTTTGGGATCTTCATTCATTTACTATCTCATACATATATATTTAATAAAGTGTCTTTTTTTTATCCATGCATGTAAATCAACAGATCTAACTACTTCATCAAGACAATTATCTAAGAGTTTACCATTGACAGAAAAGAAATAAACAATAAGCAGTTCACATAACACATGAGCTATCGTGGTTCACCCCATCCTGGGCTACGTCCACAAATATTTGGCTCTTAAGCCCTTTTATTATGTTTCTGCAAGATATCGCGCCACTTGCACTACAATCTCTGGTCTTACAATCACCACAGACTCCTCAATCCCTGTAAGGCTGACTAGATCTCACTAGGCTCCTCATCATGCAATCTAATCCTTGGAATCGAGTTGCTCGACTCTTCTCTAGCTCAACAACTTACAAAAATTTACAGCTCTTATAATATTTGTTTAGCCATGCAAAACAATCTTCCTTTTCATGCTAGCTCTTGAACCCGCTACCTAGACCTCCTATACTTACTTATACATATTATTGGCTTATTGGCCATTACCATATCTTAAAAAAAACCTAACCCTAATGTAGTTAGGTTTCCTTGCATGCACACCTTGCATGCTTTCCTCGCACATGTTGCTTTTCCTTCCAGCTGTCTTTCTCCCACTTCATGTTTTTCTCTCCAAAAATAGTCTTTTCCCCAAAATGGGCTTGTGCCCAACACCTCCAATGATGAAATATATGTTTTTAATCATTAGGCCAATTCATGTTCCTTGTTTAACTATCCAACAAAAAACTAATTAATCTACGAAAACTAAAAATGAATTTAAATAAAAATAAATAATAAAAATAAAATACATAAATAAATAAAAATTAGAATCGAATGACAAATAAATTCAATAATGAAAAAAACAAAATAAATGAAAATAAAAAACAAAAAATAAAAATGAATATAAAATAATATCTCCCCCTTCCCCACCAGCAGCTTGGAAAAAGTACAAAATATATATATAATTTCCAACTCCCTTTTCATCGTTGGGATTTTGGGGAGCTTAGGAGATGACACTGCACTCCCATATCACCGACGAGCACCACCAACGTTTCGTCGATGATCACTTATAAACTTGAAATTAATATTTAAAAACTCAAAGGTTTGCACAATTTTTAATAAAAATATCATATAATATTTTCAAATAGGTGGACATTTATGGAGGGGCATTTAAATAATACTTTTAAATACCGCTCACGTGGATTAATTGTCGTTGGAAATAATACACCTTTCTCCGACAAGCTCGATTTTTCACATACCAAGTTCCCCCATTTTCGACGACAAAGTCCACCCCAACCATTTAAAATATTAACCTTTTAGTACACATTATTTTATTCATTTAATTTTTGGTTGGGATATAGTGTGGTTGTCGGGATTAGTATTGATATGAGATATTTCCATCATGAATGCATATCTCCCTATGCAAATTTTTCAATATTTAAGTTAATTAAATGTGCTATAATATAATATAATTATAATATAAAAGAATAATTATATTATATCATATTCATGTTTCTAAGCTTTAATGAGGGGGAAATCAAATATAAGATAAAGTGTTTTCTATAACTCCCTATAACATAGGAAATTTTTATTTTTTTTAAGGAAATCTCTATATTATAAGGAGGCATAGAAAATAGGGTCTAGGGAGAGATGGGTAAAAGGTAAAAAGTATAAAAAAAAAATAAAAAAATGTGCATATTAGAACAATTGAGTTTTAAAAAAGAAAAACAACAAATAAAAGGAAAAACGAAAAAGGGAAAGTAATGAAGCTTTAAAATACAAATATGTATAAAAAAAACTTCACCCTAGGTCTTAGTGTGAATTCTCATTTTTTATCCTTATAAAATAAATTAAATAATTGACAAAAAATAAAATAAAATTAAATAGCATACATAAACAAATAAAATAAAATAAACATTTACAAAGAAACACACAAAATAAAGTTAAAATTGAATTAAAATAAATATATATACAAAAAAATAAAATAAAGTAAAATGATACAATATAGTTACAAAAAATGGGAAAAATTAGATATATATAAGCAAGTCGAAGTCCCACGCCTCCTAGATTCCACTATTCAGGCTTACTAGGATATCAATGTGGTAGCTAGCATGTCCTGAGGGGTAACATGTGTCATTTGGTGATTGCATGGGACTAGAGAGGGCCCCACTTGAGTGAGGAGTAAGGATGGGAGGAGCATCAATGATGACAGATCGTCGACGAGGAGGAGGTACTAGTATACAAGGGGTCATCGAAGACAAGGAAGCCCCTAACAAAAAAAAATGTGTTGATGACAAGGGATCATCAACGATGAACGAGAACATGAGAATCATTGACGACGAGAGAGGATAGAAGAATTATCGATGACGATGGATCGTCTATGACGAGGGGGGACATGTGTCAAACTAAGGATGCATGCATGTGTCATGCGGGTGACAGATCGTCACAGTGCCAGGTATCTTAGGATGCTAGCGTGGTGGTTGAGCGAGCCTAGGGTTGATTAACTGTCAACTAACTTGGGTCACCAAAGCGATAGTGGTTGTTGATAGCTAACTTCTGAATGTCATTGAATCAATGGGGAGGCCTCATCATCGACGAGTAGGTTAGAGTGCGAAGGATAGGAGTGATGAAGTCTCGATAACAAAAAGGCCATGAGGTCGGCATCGACGATGGAGGGTTGGTAACATCCAAGTGATAGAGAAGAGGTTTTCCAACAATGAAAAGGTCTTCGTTGAAGAATGGGTTAGAGGACTGAAGAACCTAAATGGAGAACTCCCAACGACAAAGAGGATACATGGTGGGTGCCACAAAAACATCATTTCAGTACCACATAGGATGGCACAAGTGAGAGGGAACCACGTGAAAGTGAAGCGGAAAGGTGAGTGAAGACTTAGGAAACTTTGGGAAGCCGTAACTTTTGATTTGGAACTCATATTTAAGCACGATTACAGGTGTTGGAAATCTATTGAATAGTAGAATCCAAATAAGAAGTTTAAATAGAGAGAATAATAGAAGAAAAGAGAGGGAATGATAAATAAATAAAAGGGAAGGATAAAAGGGGAAGAAGATCAAATTATTCCCCCACATGCATATCAAGGATGGAGAAATCAGGAAGAAAGGATATCACGCTAACTTGTTCCTGCAACCATAGAAATAGATGAAATCAATCACTTGATAAAAAATGACATTCGCCAACACATGAGAGGAACAATATTTCCTTTCCTTTAATAAAATTTATGAACAAGTACTAAAAGTGAAGAAAATGAGGAGGAGAGGTTTTTCGAAGTATAAGATCAAAAGAGGAAATCAATCACTATCAAACACAATCATCAATTAAGATCGAACCCCAAAACTCCCTTGAGGTAGGAAAAGAAATAACATAGGCTCCAACAGTAGAGGATTAGGCAATATGATCAAAATTTTAGTAGGGGATCCTTCTCCTTTCTCTTGTAAAAGAAAAAGTAAAAAGGGGGATTGTTGCAGACACAACACTACCCAGTTACCTAGGTATGTGAGAGTATTCTTATTGAGTTATGTTCTCAGTTCCACTATATCAGTTAGGTTGTCGAATGGTTGAGCTATGACTGGCTTCAGGGTACCTATAGGGCTCTCGATATACCTGAGGGAACATGGAAGTGAAATTGCACGTACAGGTGATGTATGATGTGGTATTACTCGAAGGGGTACAAACAAGAGTTACATGAGTTTCCAACAAGGTGAAACCATGTGTAGTTCATACATGTATTATTCCCCAACCATAGTTTTACTTGCTTAATAAAGTGCATTGATACCACTTGTAGGGTACCAAATATTAATATGCAAAGACATATCCACAAATATTATCAAATTATTTAGTAGAAGGAAACATAACAATGAACACAATAACAATAGGTACCAAAATATGATAGCTTTATTAATTATGGAAAACACTATTCACTTGCCTATTCAAAGGGGGAACCTCCGCTGGAGAAAAAATCGAGTACAAATGATTTCACAAGACAACCTTTAAAATGCTTTCTACCTCTATATATACTACTTCTATCTTCTTTAGAACATTCTAGAGGATGAACTTTCTAGAGGTGGAACCTTCTATTAAGTATTCATACAATAATGGTGTTCATATTATTACATATGTCATATTTACTAATGATGGAATTTATTGCATAAAAATACATATTATTCTATTTACTTGAGGGATTAGGAAGGTTGGGACCCTAACACCTCAGCTGGGAGGATTTTCCATTACATACAATCTCAACATATCTTCAATTATCTTGTTAGTCCTTTCTGTCTGCCCATATGAATCTGGGTGATATATTGTACTAAAATTCAAATTGGTTCTAAATCCATTAAACAACCCCTTCCAAAAAATGGAAGTGAACTTGGGATATTGATATCACACTATCTCCTTGGGAATACCATGTAGCATGGCAATTTAATTCATATAAATATTGTATCACCCCTATTTCCCCCATCCTGTAATTATTCATGATTAATTATTTCCATGTCGTGGCATGCAAACAATGTAAACATATTATTGTTTAATTGTAACTTCCAACTAGTTGATTGTTGGATGAAGCCTTAAAGTATCTACCATGATACCACTAGAAAAAAGAGTGAGGAAGCTTAGAGAGGGGGGTCATTATGCTGAAATGACCCAAACCTCCTTGTTGAGATATTATTTTGAAAATATCCAAACTATTTCCTTAACCTCGATTCCAAGGAAAAACTAGTTAATGATAAGGGGTTGTAGTTGAACAACCAACCACCGCCGCAAATATAGGTATGGGAAATTTGGATAGGACAATAGAAGTTGCTAGCTAGGGGTAATAAAGAGTATGAATTATGCACCCAGTTTGATATCACATGTTCCTTCTGATAGAAGAAACAAGATAGGTCGATAACCTTCCTGTGTGGGGAATGTCAGGAGAGAAAAGGAGATTCCAAGGGGGAAAGGAGATGTAAGTTGGAGAGAGAGAGTTTGGGTTGTGGGATTGGTATGAGAGTCGAGGTCCCTAATCAGTATCGAGAGGCTGCGATATTGATGTTGGGAGGGAATTTGATAAACCTCGATGAGGCTTGGGCTAGGTGGGTATGAGGAAATCCTTACCGTATTTCCTTGAGAACCTGAGGAAGAATCCCCCGGTGGTATCATGGATTGGAACGGGGGTGGCCAGACTGCAAAGAATTGTTTCTTCTGAGCTAATGGTTGGGTGGAAAGGAGAAAACCCATAGTCAATTGACTGGTCACTAGTTGTAATATATAAGTATTTCTATATTCTGTGTAATTGAACTGTAAGTTATGGATGAACGCACGTATTTTCATTCTAGGAAGTGTAAGCTTGTTTGATGAATAAAATAGCTATGTCACTGCAAGTTAGAGTACTTGAGTAATGATAGAACAACATGAAGGTTTATTTTCTATGAACGTTTTATTGAATGGGTAGATATGCCTGTACAATTTGAAAGGAATCCACGTATTTTGTACCAATTCTCATGTTGTAAAATGCATAAGTTAGGCATACCATAGTACTCATTAACCTTGTATGGTTTTGAGTAGGTACCAGTAAGTAAAATTAATAAATGATTGATCCCTCTAAGATGCCTGAGAAATACTGATTGTGGGGCTATCCCTAAAACCTGCAAGTCCTTGAATTGGGAATCTTGAAAGACATGAAAATCACATTGGGAGGACAGACATTGGTACCTCGATATGGGTATCGAAATGCCTCAGTGTCTAAGGGAAGTCCCTATGCAGTCAAAGGGATTTGAGCCTTGTGAAACCTTCTACCAATGAAATGGAAAGTTTGTAGGATGCAAACCGTCACCCAAATGGTAAGGAGTGAATGCATTAGTCAGATTGAAAATGGATTACAGATTTCCTAAAGGCTTGGTAAGCCTTAGATAGGACTTGGAAGAAATCCATGACCTGCTAAGTCCTTAATAGGATGGTTACACAGATATGAACCCTTGTTTTAATCCTGAAGGAATCACATTCGTTGATTCAACATAACAATCATATATATATTGTTAGCTCTGTTGTTGTGGTTACCGTCAGGGTCTGATGACACAAAAAACCCAGAGTAATCATAGTCATTGGATCAACGCAGTGATAAAATCATGGCCCTTCATCAAAAGGTGTGGTCATTGGAGTGCCTGTGAGAAGGGTTATGAAGGACTCTAATGGAATAGTCTCCGAGTTAATAAGGATCGTTGGATCCATCAGAGGTTATACCTCAACCATTGGATTTAGAAAGATTTGTATTGGAAAAAAGGAGCGGAGGGAGATGATGTCGATGTTATGCATATTGCCAGTGTGGTAATGTTATAAGAAAAATCTATCTATTGGGACAGATCCGACCTATCTGGCTGTGAAACCGGTTACAACCTTTTTGATAGCTTGGCACAAGGCATAGACTATCCACACCTCAGGTGGTCCTTCGCTTGAGACAGTAATGAAGGGGAAAAATGAGAGTTGAAAGACTTAGAAGAAGTCTTTCTCAGGACCACCCACCCTGGGTGTTGTCCTCCCTCAGCTTCCTGGATGGAAAAAATGGCCTGGGGGATGAAAAATATGGACAGTAGGATGAAAATAAGCTCACTAATTTTTTGTACAGTGAACTAAATAAAGAGAACAACGAGCTGTTAACTCCATTAAAGTGTTGGAAAATGGCCCAGAATGGGTCCCCGGGGTAAACCGGTGTCCTGGACAATTAACCAATGGATGCCTCAAGTGAAAGAGTGCAAAGCAAGGGTGAAACGTGAGCGTAAACACTACAACAAAGTCCTTTGAAATGGCTGTAAATTGTGAACAACAAGTTGTTCAAAGCTTTTAAGACAAGGAAACAAGCCCAGAATGGTTTGATACACCTCGGGGTGACCTGGGAAATTATCCCGGAAGATTGTTAAATCAAAAGGGGGTTGTAAAAGAGGATGAAAAACCTTTTTACAAGATGTTACAACTATGATATAAGGGAAAGTATTCACAACTTCAATTTTCGGTTCGTGGGTGAAAGGTGGACTGACGAAAGGTTGACTTTAAAAGTATTTTATTGGTCAACTTTTAGTTTTTTAACACATGCCTTGGCCACCACACTGTTTTGAAGGGTATCCTGATCAAGAAAACACATCTTGGAACTATGCCAACCATTATAATAAGAGTAGTTCTACAAGATCATGGTGGTTAGGTTGAAGAGTGCCCCATGCAGTTCAGAGAAGCAGGGGTTAGCCACTTCTCGTCACTAGTGCTTTCGGGCTCTTAAAGCCACTTGGATGGAAGAAGGATACCTTCGAAAAGGAAGAGGCCCAGGACCCCCCTAAAGGGAGTTTTAGCTGAGCTTACCCAAGCAGAGTAGTATTCCAACCAAGCTAAGCTAATCAACTCTTTGATCGAGTGGTACTAAGGAAAGACCACTCGACTTGTACTGACTAGACAACTTCTGAGGGGATCCTGATGAAGACTCCCTGATGTTGACTCTTAGTATCCTACAAAATTGAAATTGCTTGAAATGAAACACTAGGCCATCCATGTGGCGAGGTC
The DNA here is from genome assembly GCA_032191745.1 of Picea mariana. Lineage (NCBI taxonomy): Eukaryota > Viridiplantae > Streptophyta > Pinopsida > Pinales > Pinaceae > Picea > Picea mariana. The sequence continues at coordinate 46,407 of JASDQU010587925.1, read as the reverse complement.
ACATCTTTATTTCACAAGCATTCCTACTGGTTAATTGAATTTGAAATCTATCTAAAACTATATACATAAAACAAGTAAATAGGTAGGTGACATATATGTCACGGCTAAATAATATGTATATGTATGTAGCTAAATAGTATAAGTTTGTTTTGACTATATGGGGCAGATACCTGGATTGTTTTCAAGTGTTTTGCGGATTTTTGAGTGTATTTAGCTTGTTGATTTTTGTATGGCCCCTTTAGGGGCAGCCACCTGTAGATTAGTGAATGAAAAATGATACAATGGAAATATGCCAAGATTAACTAATTACAAGTAATGATTACACCATTCAACCCAAAGGAATGGGTTGAGGCTCTTTGCGAGTGGCAAGGTCGCCATGTTCATGAAAGCCCCAACTAACTCCTTGTATGGGGATTGGAAGTTTAGTGTTTGAAATTTAGAAATGGTGATGATTATCTATGCAAGTATAGATCAGATTTTATGAACATAAATTCACAAGTAAACTACCCAAGTTATCTACACAAATTAAGCATATCAACATTGGTATGTGTGGCAAAATTTTTGGAATGAGTGCAAGTGATATATAAAGTGATTACCGATCAAATTGGATGTTTTTCTTCGTTCTCCTGTTGGCTCCTTTGCCTCAAACATGTCTTTAGGTGGTCCCCAATTGCTTAGGAGAGGCATAATAGGTGACTGGTTATGTCCTTGCAGGCAAACACCAAAATTTTAGTATTTATGTATGGAAAAATTGAAATAATTCTAACAAAAATTTGCACATAAAAGGTATATAACAACCAACTAAGATGGTTGTCCCATGGGGGGAAATTGACCAAAATGACCAATTTTCCTATTTGGGAAAGCAAGGTTAATGGTAGGAAAACATAACAGAAATATACATGAATGAAAAGAGAAAACAAACAAGTATGAATAACCAACTAAGGGGCCTATTTGATTGTTGTCCTAAGGGACCCTAGGACTCCCAACCACTAGCTAAGGCTGAAAATAAATGACCAGGCTGAAGTGAAAAAGGGACCTGTGGGTATAGAGGAGCAGAGGAGGTGAGGTGGCGAGCTGGGGGGAGGGACAATGCATAAGTGGAGAAGGAGTGGAGAGGAGGGAGGACTCACGTGTAGTATGGGAAGGTTGTGCTGGAGTGTGGGGAAAGGGGAGAGGGATATGGGAGGAGTGTATTGGTGGTGAGGGTTTGGGAAGAGGGGAGTGTGGATGGGAGGGTAGCATAGAGGTGAGTGGTTGTTGTGTACAGAGGAGAGGAGAGTGTTGAGGTTGGGCTGGGAGGAGCGGGGATCGGGTAACTGGAGGAGCTATGGTGAGAATTTGTGGCAGGGGCATGTGCGCACATAGGAGAGGACAGGTTTGGAGGTGGTTGCATGTAGGGGAGAGGGAGCAGGGAATGGAGGATGGGAGGTGAGCATGGGATAGTAATAGTGGAGTATCGTGGGTCAGTGTGCGTGTGAGGGAGGCAGAGGATGAGGTAGGAAAAGGAAGGGGCGTGTGTAGGTGGGAGGAGAGCAGGGTAAGATTGCGGAAAAGGGGAAGAGGGGAGGAGGAACGGGGTTTTGGAGAGGGTCAAAGGAGGTGGAGAGGAGGTCAAGCACACATGTAGGTAGAGGCCAGATCTGGTGCATGCAGGTGGATGCTGAGGTGGTGGTGGTGAGGGGGAGGTGGTGGTTCCTGAGTGGCCAACCACCCCCAAAATTAATTTTTTTTGAAATTTTTTGCAAAGTGGGTTTTTTTACATAGTCTTTTAGGAATGAGAGGTCATGTGTTCAAACCCCCTCTCCTCCCTTTGAATTTCTAGTCCATTTCTGGGCTTTCTAGGCAAAGTAAAAGGGAGGGATTTGGGGTTCAAATCCCAGGGCCTGCAAATGGACATGAACAGGCCTGCAACTTCAACCCAACTCAGAAATGTAAACATCTAAAGGGGACATGGAGGCTTGGGCCTGATGCCCAAGAGGGGATTGAATCCCCTCCCCTTTGCATCTTTTGCACACACAACTAATTGATTTCAACAACCAGAAAAACTGAACCAAAAAACATGACATGAAATCTGAAGCAATTCTGAGACAAACATCCCAAAGGCAAAAATACACTCTTCTATGCACACATTTCACCACACCCAGTAAGCTTTTTGTTTTCATTGAAATGGGACTGAATGGGGGTTTACCTAGCTCAATGCCTGAAGACTGTTGCATGGTGTTGGCTAGCTTTCCAATGTAGAGTTGTAGCTGCTATTAGGAGACCTCCTTCTGCTGCCATGGAATCTTGTTGTAGAGCTCCCCCTCCCCCTGGCCAAAATGCCAAAATGGCTTGAGAGAGGGGAGAGGGGAGTTTTGTATTTTTGAATTTTCAAGAAAAACTAATTTCAAAATGCATGAGGAGACTGCGTGTCTTCTCCTCCATTTTCCATAGTTTATGAATTTTTTTTATAAATTTTCCCAATTATTTTTTAATATTTCTTGAAAATTGTGCAAGTCAAAGTTTGACTTTGACTTTGAATTTGACCTTGTTGCTGTTGAATTAGCCCCAAAAAGTTGCTAGGTGAGACAGAGTTAGAATTGGACGTAGGGAACATCGTTGGAAAGGCCTCTACAAGCCTGTCGATAATATGCCCTCACCAATATGAAATAATTCCACCTCAACCCTCTATTTCAACCTGGAATAGTTGCCTATCTAAAAACCCATGACTTGCTGGTGGGCCCACATGAAACCCAATCTTATGAAAGGCGCCAAATCGCCATACGATATCCAATCAAGGAAAATGAGGTACCGTTGGAAATTTATCGATGATTACTTTGACGAGGTGACCATAGATTTGTGTGCTGGTGAAATTAATGGCTTTTTTAGCTATCATGAAACCCTGCCATGCGAGATGGTTGTCCCCCTTTGCCTGAAATAATTGACCAACTTGTGACAACCCTAACCAGGCCATCCGAGGTTGGAATGAGGAAAATTATTAGCCGTTGGAAAGTTATCTGAGTCTATTACCATGTGATATCAATGAATCTATGATTTAAAACTCTTTACCAACACTTTTTAAACCCCGAAACACTGCAACCAATTTGGTGTCCGAAATTGGTCATGAACTTGCGAAATCTCATTCTTACCAACCGGGGGTCAAAACCAAGCACGGGATATAACGTTGGAAAGTTATCAAACTTACCTACACCATGTCCAAGTTTTATTTTCCTTTTGAGACAATAATATGAACATAATCAGACTAGGATGTCACCGTTATTGGTTTTTTCCATTTAGGTGACGCTAACTTTGTGTCCTCCGTACGGGGTCATACAGACTCGGAATGAAGCTCATGATAGCCCATTGGAAATATTGCTCTGATGCCTACAAAATGGAAGCATTTTATTTCTTGAATTGTGACCAGATTTCATCTCATCCTTTGTGAAAGGACCCCGTCCCCAAGAGATTCACCTAGTGATAGGCAGAGGGGGCCAACGTAAAAATTCTTGTAAACTGTGTGCTTAGCTCATGAAAACTGAACCAAAAATTATTGAAATGAGGAAGAAATGATGTGGGAGAGTTAACAACCCCCTGAAGGTATACAACTGATACTCTTTCAAGGGAAGAGGCCATAGTAACTATGACCCCCACCACTGTCTTCGACTGGAACCATAGCACCAAGGAAGGTTTGTGGAGCAATGACTGTGTAAAACACCATGTTGAGCCCAGAGAATATTTTTGGGCCAACATTATTGGCGCTGGAGGGGAAATTATTTCCAAAGAATGTAGAACAATGGGATCACCCTCGTGACAGGTGGGAATACTGAGTGGAAATTTATACGTTCAAAGTGACCGATGTGGGTGAGGGGGGGAATTCAACTGTAGTACAAGGAATATTTTTCACATTAGGGATAAACGAAGAATGAAAGTGGTGCAGTAAAGATATACAACAAAAATTATACTGAGAATCACATAAGATAGAAGAATAAGAATAATGGCCTGGGTTTTGTTGAGTAATGTGGTCCAAGTGACACAGGTCCCTCACCCAGATTATGGTTTAATTGTGAGAATCGAGACTTAAGGTGAACCTTGGCTCAACACAAAGTCTCATGCCTACCTTTTATTCTCGACATACAAACAAGAAAACAAGGATTTTTTGAAATCAACGACCCACTGGAGGAAAAATAGCAAGCAAACCAGTCAAACAAGGGAGTAAAGAAATATAAAAAACCTTTGGCAGTAGGTGATAAAATATCAAGTGCTCACAAGTGATGGAACTTCATAGGAAAATGACCGTTTCTTGGAAAAATCAGATTGTAAGTGGTCAGGTAAAGTGTAGTTGCAATCACATAGATATGTAAGCCATCATGCCATCATGGTTTTCATCTTCACCAGAGAATGATATGCTACCTCCTTAGACTTTCCCTACTAACTTTGATTAAATAACAATCAAGTTTACTCCTATTTAAGATGACATTAAGACAAAGTTTCCCAAAATGCCAAGTATGATAAAAGGGATCCTAGGAGTTCATTCTTTTCAAACCGCCGTCCAAGAATAAGAATAGTACCCTTCCCATTGAACACCAGACAAACCAAAAAGAAGACAACCTACGACATTAAAATGAAAAATACCAAAACCAAGGGAAAAAATCAAAGAGGGATTATACTCCAAAATCGAAACCAAACAAGCAAAAAGACTCAAAATTGAAACCAAGAAAGCAAAAGGGATCAAGATTGAAACCAAGGGGGTATATGAAAGCATAAAAAAGGAAACATCAAATACATACAAGAAGGAAAATCAACAACAAAGAATACATACAAACAAAAAAAGAATGAGTGGTGACTTATGTAGAAGATGACGAGGTCTCTCAGGAGTAGAAGAACTTTAGGTGACGACCATTCACAGGGAATTGAAGTGGTTCACCATCCAAGGTTTTTAATCTGAAAGCATTTGTCCCTAAAAGCTCGTAGATTGTGTAAGGACCCAACCATAAAGAATCAAACTTGCGATGTTTGGATGGGGCCTAATGTGCTTTGTCCCATAATAGGACATCATCTCCTACTTTGTAATTTGCCATTGTGGCTCTTTTATCGAAGGAACATTTAACAATGTCTTGGTTCTTTTGTAGGTGTTGGAATGTGTCCTTTCTTACCTCCTCTAGTTTGACGAGTGTGTCTAAACAATGTTGTAACGGTTGGAAATCATCTTTTGCCTCAACAATAATGAACCTCAAGGATGGAATTTGTAAGTGAACATGCAGGACAACATGGGCTCCATACACCAGAGTGTAAGGAATTTGACCCGTTGTTTTCTTAGGGGTTATATGATCAACCCATAAAGAAAATTTTAGCTTTGTGTGCCAATCACGCTTGTTATCCTTGATTGTCCTCTTAAGGATCCGAATCAGATTTTTATTTGTTGATTCGACCAATCCATTACCTTTTGGGTAATAGGTGGAAGATCAAAAGTTGGATGCCATATGTAACACCAAGGTGGAGCATGACAACAAACATGAAAGATGATCCGTTATCAGTTAATATCTCAGCAGGGGTTCCAAAATGGGATAAAATGTTACGTTCAATGAATTCTACCACCTGCTAACTAGTATCTTTCCTAAGAGAGATTGCTTCAGCCCACTTTGTAAAGTAGTATGTGGTTGTTAAGATGAATACGTGACCAGCACTAAAAGGCGGTGAAACTGGCCCAATAAATTCCATGCCCCATCTTGCGAAAGGGACTTGGACTTCAATAGGCCTAATGGGTAAGGCAACTAAGTTTTTTCTTCCCAATGAAGCGTTGGAAAGCTTCACATTTTTGAACTAGTAAATGGGCATCTTTGTGGAGTGAAAGCCAAAAGTAACCTACATGTAAAACTTTTGCTGCAGTGGTTTTGGCTGAAAAGTGACCTCCACAAACCCTAGAATGGCATTGTTCAAGTGCCATTTAGGCTTGGTCAAGAGTCAAGCATTGTGACAAAACCCCATCAAGGTTTCTTCGGTAAAGGATTTAATCTTGTAAAACATAATGGACAACTTGTAAACGAAGTGTTCATTTGGCTTTAGTATCCATGTCCAGTGGGAAAAAACCATTGATAAGAAAATATATGATAGGACGATACCATGGCTATGAGGCTAACTCAGTTTCGTTAACCAGTTATTCGAAAGAAATCAAGTCATCTACTTGAGGTAGTTCAGCTATGACCGAGGGGTGGGATTGGGTTAGTAATTCAGCTAGCCCTGTTCCCCTTATGGTTTTCATTGGTTTAATATCCAAGTCATACTATTGCATGCACATGATCCATTTGGACCACTTACTGTACAATTCAGTTTGATTTAAGGCAGTGACTAAGAGAGATGTAGGAACAAAAACCTAAACTTCATGGCCTTGCATGTAATGGAGAAATTGCTCCAAGGCTTTATACAAAGAATAACCATGTTTCTCCAGTGTAGAATAGTTCAATTGGTGTGTCTTCAAATTTTGGCTCACGAAGGCAATTGGCCTAAGATTTTCCTCATGATCCTTTTGCAATAAGATTGCAAAAATTGTCTCCTCTGTTGAATTAGTGTACATGATGAATTATTTAGAGGGATTAGGACTGATTAACAGAGGGGAAAAAGCAATGGCTTTCTTAATGGATTAAAAATCCCGACGAGTAGGGGGGTCCCATTTGAACCAAATGTCCTTCTTCATAAGCTGATTTAGAGATTTGACTACTTGAGCAAAATCAAGAATGAAGCATCTCAGGAAGTTTATCTTTCCAAAGAAAGATTACATTTCTTTTTTATTAGTAGGTAAGGGTAGATTTTTTATTTCTACCACTCTCTCGAGATCAACTTTGACACCTTCTCGAGAGACGATGTGACCCAAAAGTTTTCCCTCCATAACACCAAATATGGTCTTCTTAGGATTCAAAGATATGCCAAACTTACGACAACTAAGAAGAACCCGCTTGAGGTGATCAAAGTGACTACTTTGTTCTTTGGAAAAGACCATGAGATCGTCAAACTAGACAAAAATCAGCTTACCCAATAAGACTTTGAAAGCAATGGCCATGGCACGTTGAAATGTGTTCCTGACATTAATCAAGCCAAAATGCATCGTGTTATATGAATACGTGCCCCAACGAGTAGTGAAGGTAGTTTTATGATTATGAGAAGGCTTGAGGGATATCTGATTATAACCTGAGAATCCATCTAAAATGGAAATCATTTGAGACCCCGAGACTTGTTGGAGGATCTCTTCCATTGGTAGGACGGGGTAGTTGTATTTTAGGGACACCCTATTCAAATGTCAAAAGTCAACGCACACACGAATATCACCAGTTTTCTTCCTAACGGGAACCAAATTAGATACCCATTGTGAGTAACATAAATGGTATATGACCTTGAATGCTTCCATCTTGTCTAATTTAGCTTTAATCGTTTGTTCCAAAGTAGGTTTGTTATTTCTTTGTCTCTTCCTGTAAGGTTTCGAATCAGGGATTATGGGTATGGCATGGACTATCTCCTGCATATCAAAAACTTTGAGATCTTCATAGGACCAATAAAAAACATCTATGAACTCTGTCAAGAGTTCAATGAATTGAGCGATCTCATAAGGGGAACACTATGAACCTAAATAGACCAATTTTGGATCTTTCTCAGTTCCCAGGTTAATAGGGATGGCTTCTCGCACCTTCCTAACAGATTCACTATCAATACTAGGTGTAAAAGTAGTAGCATCATTGGAATCAAGCATGGATTCCAGTACGAAAAAACCAGTGGGAATCGTATTTGTCTTCAATTAGATTATGTTCCCAGTTTCCTCTTCCAACTCATGTCTTATATGTAAATCTTCGAATTCCTCCTTGTTTTGAAGGAATCTACAGATTTGTTGGTCAGTATAAAAAACTTTCCAAGTGTCGACATTATCAGGTAACACAGGTCTATGTAAAATTTGGACCTTTATATCTTCGATAGACCTTACAAAATCTGAAGTGAAGCAAGAACCAACCAAGGCCAAAGTATCAGCTACGTGGTTTGCGTACCTAGGTACGGATTGAATGTTGAAATATAAGAACTTCTCAATAAGTTCCTTAGCCCTTCGGTGGTATTGTTTGAGGCATGGGTTGTGAACTTCATATTTATCTCTAATTTGATTCACAACCAATTCAGAATCCCCACTCACCAACAAATGGCGTATTCCTAAGTCTAAGGTCTTTTGGAGGCCTTGAAATAAGGCTTCATATTCAACCATATTATTAGTGTTAGGGAATTCTAACCGAAAAGAGAAAGGGATTGCCTTCCCCTTGGGATCACACAAAAGGACCCTAGCCGGACCCTAGCCCTATATCTGTGCTTGGATTTAGCACCGTTAAAATCCATACTCCACACCATTTCTTCCAACTCATAAGGAGGGAGATACACATCTTCCTAAGATAACACAATATATGTCCCCATCCCTGTATCTTGAAAAGACACATGTTTTGTATTGTAGGCAGCAGGTACAATCTGTTCTCGGTATTTTGGTTCCCTCCTAATGAAAACTTCAACACCCTTATGAGGAAAGGTGAAGTGGGTTACCTACATGAAGTAACGACCCTTTTTTACTTTGGTGGATCACTCCCTCCCTAAAATCATGCCATATTCTTCTGGTATGTATGCTACGATCATGTTTATGAGAAAGCTCAGTTCCGGAGCTTGGTCGTAAGTAATGGATAAGTTCTTGATGTAACCAATGGTTTCTACAGTCCTTGAATCCAAATCTAACATATCTTTACACGGGCCTGTGAATTCAAGACCCAATCTCCTCATGACTCGAAGGAGCATGGCATTGTGCTTCGATCCTATGTCAATGAAACAGTTATGGATCACAAAATCAAAAATCAAAACTGATATATAGAAAGGAGGAACCCCAAGTTCTAAATCAATAACATCATTTGCTTCCTTAGGTTGAGAAGAGGAATCTTTGGAAAGAGGAACTCTCTGTTCCATTCATGGAGTAGGAGGTGATTATAGAACACATTAAAGATGTTCTAAGAGCATCTAGTAATGTCATGTGGGTGAGAACATTCGCCAGATATTCAATGACGTTGTAAGGTACTGGTGTTGGGAAGCAGGGTGGTGGATTATTAGGAAAATTTACCTTGTTCGGAGTCCATGAAAACATGTTCCTTGGAGGGGACCGTAACCTACCATTCACGGGAAGTTTACCTTTTTCATTGTCCTTGGGATCGGTTTTGGTCCCTTCCATTCCTTGAAGAGTGGTTTTAGGGGCTTGACTCGTAGTTTCTACAAGAAAGCTTCTGAAAGAAAGAGGATCATCATCGCGGGGAATAGAGTCTTCCATGTTAACTTGGTCGTTTTGGGAAGTGGAAGCAAGCTTGTTTTTCACTGGAGGTAGAGGGGATTTTCCAATTTTAGACAATTCCATGTGACGTGTATACGAGTAACAATACTTGGGATCATGGAAGTATTGGAAAAGTGACACCAATCCACTTCAGTAGCATGTTTCCTAGGAGTAGGAGTAGGAGGGAAAGGAGGGCTTGGCCTCGCAGGAGAAAAAAACTGCAAGTCATTCACCTTTTGATTAAGGGAAAGTATTTGGTTGTTCATGTTCATTAACAACTTGAGCATTTTAGAACTTTCCCTCTCTTCAATCCTTGAAGTTTGGGCATGTGGGGGTTCATATCGAGGACCCTCCTTTTGAGGTACCTCATTCCTAGGTCTCTGGTTAAAGTGGGGCTACGCTAAAGGTGAGGGAATCATACCAGATTCCTCCATGTTTCTCTCAATTTCTAGGGCACTATCCTTGGCCGCATCTAAAGTTAGTATTGATTTATCTTTCAATATATACTTTACATTCAGATTCATAGAGGTCATGTAATAATGGAACAAATTGTTCCCAGATGGTTGGGAAGCAGTTGGGATCCTATTCAAGGTCGAGGTAAAGAGTTGATTAAAATTCTGATTTTTCTCCCCCTCATGGATGGAGATGGTTGTGAAATCCATGAGTAGGGAAGCCACATCATTCACCCCTTGGAAATGTTTCTTGAATTCTTGGATCATAGTGTCCCAATATGGGATACTATCATTGGGAAGCAAGTGATACCATCTCGCTACTTCACCCTCAAAGGTTCTTAAAAAAAGTCTAATGATGACATCGGGAATTGTTATGTCCATAAGATCTAATGCATCACGTAAGTTTTGTAAATGTTCTTCGGCACTCAATGTACCAGTGCCACTGAACTTAGGAAGCCTGTTTGGGGCATCCCCAGGTATGTCATGAAGAGGTTTGGTCAACCTCAAACGAGTCTCGGGTTGCCATGGCATTTCCATCAGAACAACTATGGTAGGAACAACAACAGTTGTTGGAACAACGGGAGGAACAACCTGAGGATGAGTAACTGTTGTTGGATTGACTAAAGCTTACTTTAGTAAGGGGATTTGAATAGGAGAAGAGGAAGAGGGTGACTCAACTCGCACTGCAGGGGTAATGGGTTTCCTTGGTTTCCTAGGTGTATGTGTCTCACTAATTATTTTATTTCTCTAACTCTGACTTCTTGTATTCCACAGGGACATTGTTTCCCTAGTCTTAGAATACTTCCGCCCTACTAGCTTGCAAGGGGATCAAGTAAGTACTTTGAGTACAAGATATGTATCACACCAACAATCCTACGCTTTCTAACATGATATTGATTAACCCAACTATAACAAAGCTTTGTTTTCGTTCTTCTCGAAGTGGAAGGTAAGGTATGACAGATTTATAACTTCCCATGTGAGTTCGAACAAGTAGAATTAGAGTCTGACAAGGTAAAAGGAAAGGAAAACGCGATGGTATTTATGGCTCCCAAATGTGACGGAAACTGCAAGGGAATTGAACTATAACAAGCACAGAAGACAATTCCAAAGGGTTACTGAAAGACCTTTCCACAAAACGTTTTTCAACAAGTGGGAAAAGGACCCCAAAGAATTTGGGTTCAATGCTCAGTACAAGTTTTGGATACAAGAAAAACTAACAAGGTTTGCAAGTCCCTAGTATGGTCACCAGAAAAAGGTACGTGTTATAAGAAAAATCTGTTCGTTGGGATAGATCTGACTTATCTAGCTGTGAAGCCGGTTACAACCTTTTTGATAGCTCGGCACGAAGCAAAGACTATCCACACCTCAGGTGGTCCTTCATCTGAGGTGGTAATGAAGGGGAAAAAAGAGAAGTGAAAGACTTACAAGAAGTCTTTCTCAAGACCACCCACCTTGGGTGTTGTCCTCCCTCAGCTTCCTGAATGGAAAAAATGGCCTGGGAGGTGAAAAATATGGACAGTAGGATGAAAATAAGCTCGCTGATTTTTTGGACAGCGAACTAAATAAAGAAAACAATGAGTTGTTCACTCCCTTAAAGTGTTGGAAAATGGCCCAGAATGGGTCCCCAGGGTAAACCAGTGTCCTGAGTAATTAACCAATGGATGCCTCAAGTGAAAGAGTGAAAAACAAGGGAGAAACATGATATTAAAAGCTACAATCAAGTCCTTTTAAATGGATATAAATTGTGAACAACAAGCTGTTCGAAGCTTTTAAGATAGGGAAACAAGCCTCGAATGGCTTGATACCCCCCAGGGTAACCCGGGAAATGATACTGGAAGATTGTTAAATCAAAAGGGGGTTGTAAAAGGGGATGAACAACCTTTTTACAAGATGTTACAACTATGATATAAGGGAAAGTATTCACAACTTCAATTTTTGGTTCGTGGGTGAAAGGTGGACTAACGAAAGGTTGACTTTAAAAGTATTTTATTGGTCAATTTTTATTTTTTTAACACATGCCTTGGCCACCACACTATTTTGAAGGTTATCCCGATCAGGAAAACACATCCTAGGACTGTGCCAACCAGTATAAGAAGAGTAGTCCTAGCATACCACAATGGTTAGGTTGAAGAGTGCCCCATGCAGTTTAGAGAAGCAGGGGTTAGCCACTTATCATCAATAGCGCTTTCAGGATCTTAAAGCTACTTGGATGGAAGAAGGATACCTTGGAAAAGGAAGAGGCCTAGGACCCCCCTACAGGGATTTTTAGCTGAGCTTACCCAAGTAGAGTAGTATTCCAACCAAGCTAAGCTAATCAACTCCTTGATGGTGTGGTACTAAGGAAAGACCACTCGACTTATACTAACTAGACAACTTGTGAGGGGCTCCTGATGAAGACTCCCTAGCTTTGACTCTTAGTATCCTACAAAACTAAAATTGCTTGAAATGAAACACCAGTCCATCCACGTGGCGAGTTCACGTCTTGCTTTCACAAGCATGCCTCTTGGTTACTGAATTTGAAATCTATCTAAAACTATATACAGAAAACAAGTAAATAGGTAGGTGACATATATGTCACGATTAAATAATATGTATATGTATGTATCTAAATAGTATAAGTTTGTTTTGAGTGTATGGGGCGGACCCCTGAATTGTTTTCAAGTGTTTTGCGGATTTTTGCGTGTATTTAACTTGTTGGTTTTTGTATGGCCCCTTTAGGGGCAGCCACCTGTAGATTAGTGAATGAAAAATAGATACAATGGAAATATGACAAGACTAACTAATTACAAGTAACGATTACACCATTCAACCCAAAGGAATGGGTTGAGGCTCTTTGCGAGCGACAAGGCCGCTATGTGCATGAAAGCCCTAACTAACTCCTTGTATGGTGATTGGAAGTTTAGTGTTTGAAATTTAGAAATGGTGATGATTATCTACACAAGTATAGATCAGATTTTATGAACATAAATTCACAAGTAAACTACTCAAGTTATCTACACAAACTAAGCATATCAATATTGGTATGTGTGCCAAAAATTTTGGAATGAGTGCAAGTGATATATAAAGTGAATATGAGAGTGATTGGGTAGATTTATCGATCAAATTCGATGTTTTTATTCACTGTCCTACTGGCACATTTTTCTCAAACAGGTCTTTAGGTGGTCCCCAAACTGCTTAGGAGAAGAAGATCAGGTGACCGGTTATGTCCTTGCAAGAAAACAACAAAATTTTAGTATTTATTTATGGAAAAATTGAAATAAATTTAACATAAATTTGCACATAAAAGGTATATAACAGCCAACTAAGATGGCTGTCCCGTGGGGGGAAATTGACCAAAATGAACAATTTTCCTATTTGGGACATCAAGGTTAATGGTAGGAAAATATAATAGAAATATACATGAATGAAAAGAGAAAGCAAACAAGTATGGACAACCAACTAGGGGGGCTATTTGAGGGTTGTCCTAAGGGGCCCTAGGACTACCAACCACTATATAAGGCTGAAAATAACTGAGTAATTCAGAAAATCTGCACTAGAACACATCAAACAAGTTAAACCAAGCTGTTAGAAAATGAAAGTAAGCAAGTTAAACCCAAGGAAGCAACAACAAACACCTAGCTAACCAATCCCTCCTGGAGATAGATAACATAATAAGCATTTAATTCTACCCCTCAACCCTTAACCAACAAGTGACACATCCAACAACTAAAATCTAACTAGTATCACACACACAAAGAGTCTTGGAAAATTTCAATAGAGCTTTGTTACTATATTCATCCTCCCATTTTAAAATTCCAACCCTCTTATTTATAAACGAGAGGTGAAGGCTTAGGGTTAGGTCACAAGACACTTGTCACTTTTGGAAAAGTGACAAGTGGACCAACCCTAAAGTCTTTTGTCTTTTCACCAAAAAGTAATCCTATCCAATAGGTATCTTATCCAAAAGGGATCTTATCCTAAAGTGAACCTTATTCAAAAAGGGAATTAGATCAGATTTGATTTGACCCTTTAATTACATTGTATACATGCCAAAACTAAACTTATGCGAGACTACATATTACAAAAAGTCTTTTTGCATAAAATGACAAAAATTGATATGTCAACTCATTATTTTCCTTGGGATTTGTGCCACCCCAAAGGCTCTTTGATTTCTTCCATGTTTTGCATCTGTATATGAGGTGGTTTAGGACAATTCCAGGCCATCCATGGCTGCCAGATTCACCAGGATGAGGCCCCAAGGTGTGGGAATTTGCAGAGCTGCTTAGGAGGGCAAGGGGCCTTTGGGATTTGGTCGTTGTAAGTAAGGAAATGCCCACTGTTCAGGAACTTTTCAGACCTGATTATAACCCCCCTTTTCTTCCTATAAGTTTCCCTATAAGCTGGCTGAAGCATGGCTTCGACTTGGGCTTGTTTCGGTGAGGGTACCTCCTGGGCCTGAACCTTGAAAGGCTCTTCCCCTATACCAAAATACCACAAAATTGTTCTTTATTATTTCCATGATGTATCTCTATCCTCTACCTTTCCTATGCCTTTTTTTTGGTGTGAACCCGGCTTCGGATGAGTAAGATATGGCCCCGGGAAGGTACACGGAAGGAGCCGACCGGGAGACTGATCAGGGGAAATTTTGAAGTTGGGGAAATATTATGGGCTAGAAACTAGAATTTACAGGCTGCTACAGGCCTACATACCTGTAGCTGAAATGGGTTTTCCTCATCCGGCTCAATTTGGCCTCAGAGACCCGCAATTAGGCTTCTTTCTAGTGCATGCTTGTTGGGTCAATAATGAGTCCCTGTCACTCTGGGACACGCCACTACAAATATGGGCTGAATTTATGGAGGTTAATTCCATGGATACATTCTTGAATTCGCCCCAGTCGTTTTGACTATTCATGGGAGAAAATCGGCCTTCGTATGGTGAAGCTATGCAATTAAAACAGGCTAGTG
>JASDQU010587925.1:18512-31605 GCA_032191745.1 Picea mariana | reverse complement strand
AAAAATTAAGCCCCATATAAAACCCCCTACATGGCACCCATGGTCGTCCATATGACCAGGATGAAGTGACAAAGGGGCCTGCGGGTAGGGAGGAGCGGAGGAGGTGAGGTGGCGATCTGACGAGAATGACTGTGCACAAGTGGAGAAGGAGTGGAGAGGAGGGAGGGCTCGTGCGCAGTATGGGAAGGTTGTGATGGAGTGTGGGGGAAGGGGAGAGGGATATGGGAGGAGTGTAGTGGTGGCAAGTGTTTGGGAAGAGGGGAGAGTGGATGGGAGGGCAGCGTAGAGGTGAGTGGTTGTTGCGTGCAAAGGAGAGGAGAGCATTGAGGTGGGGTTGGGAGGAGAGGAGAGGGGGTAAGGGGAAGAGCTGTGGTGAGCAGTGGTGGAAAGGGGCATGTGTGAGTAGAGGAGAGGATAGGTTTGGAGGTGGTTGCACATAGGGGAGAGGGAGAAGGGAATGGAGGATGGGAGGTGAGCACAGGAAGGGAAGAGTGGAGGATCGTGGGTCGGTGCGCACATGACGGAGGTCGAGGAGGAGGAAGGAAGAGGAAGGGGCACGTGTAGGTGGGAGGAGAGGAGGAAAATATTTTGGGAAAGGGGAAGAGGGGAGGAGGACAAGTGCATGGAGGAGGAACAAGGGTTTGGACAGGGCCAAAGGAGGTGGAGAGGAGGCTGAGCGCACAGGTAGGTGGAAGCCAGATCTGGTGCATGCAGGTGGAGGCTGAGGTGGTGGTGGTGCCCAAGTGGTGGATGGGTGGCCAACCACTCCCAAAATTAACGTTTTTTTGAGATTTTTTGCAAAGTGGGTTTTTTACAGTATTTTAGGAATGGGAGGTCATGGGTTCAAACCCCCTCCCCTCCCTTTGAATTTATGGGCCATTTTCTAGGCTTTCTGGGTAGAGGAAAAGGGAGGAGGTTGTGGTTCAAATCTCAGGGCCTGCAAATGGCCATGCACAGGCCTGCAACTTCAGCCCATCTCAGAAATTTAAACATCTAAAGGGGCCATTGAGGCTTGGCCCTGGTACCCAAGAGGCGTTCAAATCCTCTCCCCTTTGCATATTTTGCACACAAAACTAATTGATTTCAACAACCAGAAAAAATGAACCGGAAAACATGACATGAAATATGAAGCAGTACTGAGACAAACATCCTGAAGGCAGAAATACACTCTTTTATGCACACATTTCACCACACCCAACAAGTTTTTTTTTTTCATTGAAATGGGACTGAATGGAGGTTTACCTGACTCAATGCCTGAACACTGTTGCATGGTGTTGGATAGTTTCCCAATGCAGAGTTGCACCTGCTTCCAGGAGACCTCCTTCTGCTTCCATGGAAGCATGTTGTAGAGCTCCCCCTCCCCCTGCCCAAAATGCCAAAATGGCTTGAGAGAGGGGAGAGGGGGGGGTTTGTATTTTCCAATTTTCAAGAAAAACTAATTTACCAAAAATTGCATGAGGAGGTTGCTTGTGTTCTCCTCCATTTTCCATAATTTCTGAAAAAAAATTATATATTTTTCCAATTATTTTTTAATATTTCTTGAAAACTGTGCAAGTCAAAGTTTGACTTTAACTTTGACTTTGACCTTGCTGTTGTTGACTTAGCCCCAAAAAGTTTCCAGGTGAGACAGAGTCAGAATTGGACGTAGGGCATGTCGTTGGAAAGGTCTCAACGAGATCGTTGTGAATATGCCATCACCAATCTGAAATAATTCCACCTCAACCCTCGATTTCAGCTCGAAACAGTTGCTGGTCCAAAAACTCCTGACTCACTGGTGGGCCCACATGACACCCAATCTTGTGAAAGGCACCAAATCGCCATACAATATCCAATCGAGGAAAATGAGATCCCATCGGAAAGGTATCGATGACTAATTCGATGAGATAACCATATATTTGTGTGTTGGGGACATTAATGGTTGTTTTATCTATCATGAAACCCTTCCATGCAAGTTGGTTGTCCCCCTTTGCCTGAAATAATTGACCAACTCATGACAGCTCTAATTGGGCCATCCGAGGTCAGAATGAGGAAAATGAGGAGCCGTTAGAAAGGTATATGAGTATATTACAGTGTGAGATCACTGAATCTCTGATTTAAAACTATTTACCAACAATTTGTAAACCCCTAAACACTGCAACCAATTTGGTGTCCGAAATTGGTCATGAACTTGCGAAATCTCGTTCTTACCAACCGGGGGTCGAAACTAAGCACGCGATATACCATTGGAAAGTTTTCTCACTTCCCTGAACCATGTATAGGTTTAATTTTTCTTTTGAAACAATAATATGAACATAATCATACCAGGAAGTCACAACTATTAGTTTCGGCCATTCAGGTGACTCTAACTTTGCGTCCTCCATACGAGGTCATACGGACTCGGAATCAAGCTCATGATAGCCCGTTAGAAATATTGTCCTGATGCCTAGAACATGGAATCATTTTATTTCCTGAATTGTGACAATATTTTATCTTATCCTTTGCGAAAGGATCCTGTCCCCAAGGGACTCGTCTAGTGAAAGTCGGAGGGGGCCAACGTAAAAATTCTTGTAAACTGCGTTCTTAGCTCATGAAACCTGGACCAAAAAGTATTGACATGAGGAAGAAATGATGTGGGAGAGTTAAAAACCCTACGAAGGTATCCAAATAATACTCTTTCAAGGTAAGAGGCCATAGTAACTATGACCCCCGCCACTGTCTTCGACTAGAACCATAGCACCAAGGGACGTTTGTGGAGAAATGACTATGTAAAACAACATGTTGAGACTAGAGTAGATTTTTGGGTCAACAGGTAGCCAACGTGTCCTAGAGGATGAAAAGAGTTAGTACTTGGATAGTCAAGAAGATGAGAATGGGTCCCTTTCTAACGCAAGCCTTTGGAGGGTCACCCCAAATTGTTGACCATTGGATCTGAGGGTGGACATATCTCCACCGTTGATTGAAGGGTGTTTCTTTCATAATTTTTATGTGCAAGGAAAACTAAAGGAATATGATGGGAAGAAATCCAAGAGGATATCTGGATAACTGATCGATGAGAAGGAGAGATCAAATCTCAGCTGTTTATTTTGGTTATAACCCTGTGAGTGGAGAAGGACATGTTCCTGTGATGTAATCCCAATAAATATGTTGTAAACATGTGTCTACATCCTAGGCCTCAGATCTATCGGTTAATATATCTAAAACATTCATTAGAGAGGGTTGATCGGAGTGAGCGGTGGTCCCGTTGGGGAAGGAACTCCTATGGGAGTACTTAGAGGGATGATCAGCACCATATATTAGCGAAAGGAAGATCATATCCTAGTTGTTGGTTTTGAGCTATAATCCTACGAATTGAGGAGGACCATACACTCGATGATGATGTATAAAATTTCAATTGGTCCACATGGAAAAAAAATATTTGTCCACATGTCACATGGGCATTGTTCCACGTGTCAAGTAAAATCAAGTTTTTAGGTAGGACCTTGTATTGTATTATAAGTGCCATGTGTCAGGACAAGTGGAAATCGACATGTATAAAGGTGGACGCATGTTAATTTGAAATTCATAGGACATGCCAAGTACAAGCCTCATCGATTTTGTACCTGAGGCTAGGTGTCTTAATGCTTGTCATTAGATCTCCATGAAGAGATCCCGACCATTCATCGCAGGGTACTAATCAGAGTGAGTTACAGAGATACACTCTGATGAAGGAACTCTAAGAGGATATCTAGACTATTGATCTACCAAGATCAAAGGAGATCCAAGATGAAATCGAGACTTTTGATCTTTTGAGATTGAAAGATTCTGAGGTGTGACTAGAACTGTTGGATTTGATGATGAAGGTGTTTTTGGAGTAGGCCATTCAGAGTCATTGACTTGGGAGAACTATAAATGGAGGGACCCTAAGGGTGAATAAGGGCCATAGATCCAGGAATGGCAAGGTTGCATCTCATTCATGAATTTTGGTGGGAGTTTAGGAAAGGCGATATTTAACCACCGCACAAGTGGAAACCTCGAAGAGATCGTAGGTCATTTATTGTTGATCATATAAAATTATTAGATCTACCGAGGGGAAGGAACCTGAGTGCAACTTCAGTTCACATATCTTGAATAGGGTGGTGCCACATGTCCGCAAAAGACTGTGCCACATGTCCTAGTGGAGTTGGGATTTTAAAATAGAGTTTTGTAGGATTGTGTAGGCCATGTGTCTCGCCAGGTGGTAGGTAGTGGTAGGGTCAAGTGTCCTAGGTGACATCTTTGCTGCCAAGTAGGACTCCACTTATGAGAGGCTAAGGGGAGTGACATCATGATGAGGAGGGGTGTCGACATGTCCATAAAATAACACGTGGAAGCCTGTAATTCATAGATATGATAGAGAATGGGTCCTATCATTTTTATTCTTTGGGATAGCGGGCTAATTCCCAACCCTTGGATCTATCGAATGATAGATTTCAACCATCCATCATAGGTTTACCAGTCAGAATGAGCTGCAGTATCGATAGAAGTTACCTTGTGATGGAGGACTCCAAGAGTGATTGGGGGCCACTGATTTGGGAATCAACGAGATTAAATTCTAGCTGTAGATTTTGATTAGGTATTGATGGGTGAAGGAGTCATGGTGACTTCATAATTTTGTGCTCTATCCAATGAGAAGTGGACATGTGTTAGCAACCAGATGGAAAAACCTCCATACTTAGTGTGACTTTTATAACCACGTCATTTCACATGTCATGGCATGAATAGATCCACATCTCATTTGGACTTTGTTCCCCATATTCAAGATTGGTCAGAGGAGTTTTGGGCTATAGATTTGTGAGAGGGAAGGATCTAATCCTAGCCTTTGATCAGAGTAATAAAGGGTAACTCTCAGTCATCCATCAGGGAAACCCAAGGATGGATATGGGTCGTTGATCGAAGGTGTCCACGACGTAGGACAATCATCTGATCTGTCATGGGATCCACTGGTGTGAATCCGAAAGAGATGAGGAAGGCATCTTAATAATGGAGATGGTTAAGGAATCTAAATGATATGAGGCTATTGTTTATCCAAATTCGACGATCGTTAGATTGGATGAAGGGAAGGCCATTAGAGTGGTCCGGTCGAAAATAGTCTGGAGGAGTGAACTGCGAAGGAAGGACCCCGAGAGAAAATAAGGGCCATCGATCAACGTGAATAGTTGATAAAAAGATTCTTATGAGATATATGACAAGATATAAGTAGAATCTACATCAAATATCATTGGTGATGGTAAACCATGTGTATTCCACATGGAAACGAGAGGGATTGTAGTCATTAAAATCCCAAACCTTTGATAGGATGTAACTTTTGATCCGGAGCTTGGTTTTGAGCATGGAAATAGTCATTGAAAATATCTTGATGAGCAGAAGATGTTGGAAATCTCGAGAAGAGGTTTTGATATGATTGAGGAAAAGAAAAATTTTAATACCCCATCCCTTAAAAAGGTACATAGGGGGTTGGGTGTGTTACAAGTGGTATTAGAGCGAGGTTACAACACTAGGCATGGATGGGACAAATATTAGTCATAGGACTGGTATAATAAAGCCAAGATGAGGATTTTAGAATGAGTTTCTCTGCATTTAAAAGCTTATTTGTTATCTACACAAATTCCTTGAAGAGGAGGACAATAGATTGAAATGGTACCATGGAAATTCTTGTTGAGTTTAGCAGAGTAATCATGTTGTTATTTTGTCAAAACTAATAAATACTCTTACAAGAGTAGGAATAAGTTGATTAGAATTAACGGTAAGACCTACAAGGAAAAAAAGGAGCATAAATGGTAGGATCATATTATAGGATTGTATGAGTGAACTAGCAGTTGTAATACTGCTTACAAGTACAAATTGTTAGAGCCTTGACCTTTGGGATTGTTGTTTACATAAGGGATAAGACCCTTATGAGAAATCCATTATGAATAAAGGAATTTGGTATGGTTTGATAGGACCCTTGGCAGTATTAAGTACTACTTATATAAAATACTAAATCATGTTTGTATAAGTCCTCATGTCTAGAGGATTAATGAAAAGTTGTAAGGTTAGTTTGTTTGACCTGTAATAAATGAAATTTGTTGTTGAGATAATACAATCAAGCAAAATAAGAAAGAGTCATTTGAACTTTTGACAGTCCTTATAAAGGAAAAAGTGACATGAACATAGCATCTAGTTTTGAGATCATGATTTCATAGGAATGTGTATATACCTATTGGCTTGAGTACCTGTTTATACATGAAAATACAAGATATGAATATGTTTTAATGCATATAATAATGAGTAAGAAAGTATGTAACATGCAAATAGACTTATCATAACCTATGGTTGGTTATAGGTTATAGTGTGCTGATGGGACATCTTTGTTAATAATAACCTAAGATCAATAGGTACAATAGTTGCATATGTAAAATGCTAATGATGTCGATTGTCTATTGCGTTATGAAGATAAGGCTGAAATAATTAATGAAAGATGGATGTTAAGGAAGTGTTGAAGCATTTCTATATGAACAATGGTCAAATTGACATCTAGAGGTGGATGATAGACATATATGTATGGCTAGGTAAGCTCAAATATAAGTAAGATGGAGTTTAGGAAAGGAATTCACTTGATAAAGGTTTGTTGACAAAAAACAAGGTGAATTGAGGCATGAAGAAGAGATAGAGATTGTATTTTACTATATTGGGTAATTTCAAAGTTACCTAGTTTTGTATTTTATAAATTGTGGATTTCCTTTGGAGCAGAAGGGAAGGAGTGAATTCTTGATGACTACTACCATATAGAGACAACAACATAATTGTGAGTACCCTATAAGACTTTTCATATTAATGGATGTAAGATCTCAGAGAGGGATGATATGGAAATTTTTGAAATGTGAATGTGTGTGGATGGCATAGATAAGGTGCAGGGAGTGAACTTACATGATAAATATCTATGTATGCATGTATATGTTTTAGGACATCGATTGAATGCGTTATAAGGTTGCCTAGTATAAAGGAAGAATAAGAATATGTCTGCGAGGCTAGTAATGCTGATGACTGTAAGTTCTCATTGTAAAATAATGATGGGAAAGTAAAATTAGGAACAGGGTGATATAGAACTATGCAAGCGATGCAAATATATGATACATGAGTGTATGTATGATAAAGGCATATTATGACTTCCTACTCAAGTAGGTTGTGAGGAAATACATGTACTTTCCAGATTTGATTAAGGCCATGGATGCATGGTTGAACCTATGTAGAAGGGTCTAAAGTGTAATTTTTAAATTATAGCTTAAGGAGGGTGTGCTCACCCCTTAGAAAACGCTAGTGTAAACTGTTAAAACAAAATGGAGAAAGGATGCTCTATTGCTATTGAGAGAAGAAAATGTGATTGTTCCTTTGAGTATTTCATGAAAGAGATTGTGAACGAATAATTAGTGGAATGATTTAAATGATAATACATATGAAAACTGTAAAGAGTTCCTATGGTGGACACAAAACATGCAAATTCATGTGATTAAGTGCAGGGAAGCACAACTTGAAAGAAAGATGGTAACATAAAGATACATGTCAGAATGTGTATCTTGAGGCATGATAAGAATGCATGTTTATATTCCTTATGGAATATTAGGTAAAACTTCGAAATGATAAAGTTAAGGTCACTCAAGATAGTGATGGATATGCAATAAGAGAGTTTCATATTGAAGATGTTACATGTGGAGGAATTGTGTAAATACTCTCTCAGGAGAACATAGTCCTAACAATAATGATTGCTGGAAAAAATTTGACAGTGGGATGAAAATCTTGTTCATGTAAGAATCCTAGATTACATTCAAAAGTATTATGCATGAGTTAAAGTTATGAAAATGAATGTTGACTATCCTGATTTGGTAAATGTGCAGAGTGCACGAGTTCATGATAAATTTTTGAACTAAAATATTACTGTAGCATGTTGATATATCCAAGAAGGGTAAAGGTGAACTTGACTGAGATTTCCCAAGGAAGAGAGAAAACATATTCCAAGAGGGATAGATTGCAGAAGAAAATGAGGAAAGGAGGAATACTTTTTTCACTTTAAAAACTATGAATTTCTTAATAGAGTTGTAATCCTTAAAAGAATAGTTGTGAAAACAAGTACAACTTGTGAAAGGGAAAATAAATTGATAAATATGTTTAAATAAATGAACTTGGTTAAAAGCCATGTTATGCAAAGGCAGTGAAGCCTTGGAAATAGTTCAGTAGAATTGAAAATTCTTGATTGTGTAAAGGAGTTGGAAAAAGGGAAGAGTCCCTTAACTCCTTTATTATTGCTTACTGTGTTTCTCTGGGATGAGGAATTGATATGTTGATTGTGTGTGAATTTTTTTAGCATGATAATGTTGATAGATGTATGACTGTAGAGACAAATAGAAATTTGATTTGGTTTGCACTCAGGGAGACATTGAGGAATATGTGATGGAGTGCATAAAGATATGATAGGACATATCTAAGAATGTTTCACTGATGTAAAAGATATATGTATTTTGTTTAACATAATAGCTTATTTATTGTGAATGTGATGATATGCATGTAATTTTGAATGGTTGTTGTATGCCATTAATACCCAAGAAGGATATGATTAAAGAAAGATAAAATTTAAGGATAGAGGAAGGAACCTCTGGCAACTAAGGATGATTGAGATCCTTGTAAGCAATTTGTGAACAAATATGTCATGAATACATTGAAAAATCAAAGAGAGATTGGGAAAAAAGGTGCTCATAAGAATCACATTGATTAAATGCATTGAGGAGATGCATGTAGTAAGAGAGTGGGCATGTATAGGACTGCCCATTGTGGAAGAAGTATCTCCTGGTACTCTATAGAGTTGTAGAATGATAAAGAAGGGAATTGGGTGGCCAAAAATATTGGCACCCCGATTGTCAACAAAGAAAGAATGTTGGAATGTATTCATATGATATTTTCATAGAATGTAAGAATATTGGAGGACATGATCAACTCAAATCCAGAGACACAATCTTGCTAAAATAATGAATGTGAACAAAGAAAACCATGTGGTGAGAAGTTGGTTGATACCAAACATACCATGAGAAAGTGCCTAACATAAAATGTGGTAATCTAAAACCAATGCAAGGGTGCATTGTGAGTGAATGTGGCCATGGGAATTCACTGATCCGAAAATCCTTAAACACCACTTATTCTTTTAAATATTTACATGCAACATCTAAATTGATTCAGAATAATGCATTGATCGTATTGAGGTGGTTTGTAGAATTTTGATGATGTCCTCTTTATCCAAAAACTCATAAAATGATGATTAGTTTTATTAATGACAATATGCCACAACAAAAAATAAAAGAACTCAAATTACATATGTAGATGACATACATCACTTCATCTTCAAAGTCCCTTTAGATAGCATGATTTTTATCCATCATCTCAAAATACCAAATTACATTACAATATGGGCTCACAAAATCCAATTTAATGGACTCTCCTTAATACCATTACTCAAAACAAGAAAATAAGTTCACCATTGAAATCCTTGCAAAATTCTAAGAAATTTGACTATAAAGTCGACGAAATTCCAAACTAGCTCAATTTCACCCTCTTCAGCATGAAAAACAATGCGCTAAATGCTCATTAATGGAATATTGGACTAAGACTTTTAAAAATGACCTCAAATTAAAAAATAGACCCCAAATTCATGATCCTTGCAAAAAATTGTGAAAAATGAGTGTAAATTTTCCTAAGTGTTGTCATTATACCTCATGGCATGCTTTACGAGACAACCATACTTGGCCTCTTCCTTTGCACGCAAATAGAGACATTTCTATGGCCTTGGAATGCATACCCTGCATTGGAATTCATACCATCTTGGGATCTGTGCAGACATGGAATGTGAGTTATTCGTGGGATCCACGCCCATATATAGGCCCAACCCTCCAACCTCCATCCCAAATTTGGAAACTTTATTACTAAATATAGAGGCATCCCGTAATAAGAGAGTCTTGTTTGGTGTTATAACCCTAATTTGCACCAGATACCCTTACCTGGTAGAAGACCATCTCAGGTTACATCTTTTTCCAAGCCACTACTGAAACAACTTCTTAAAAACACCCTTTGTGAAGGCATGCGTGCCATGCTCCACTACTGCATGCATGTATACACTAACTGGCCCACTACAGCCCGTGTATACCTACAAAAGCACTAAAAATAGAAAGTTGGTGACAGAACACATAGTTTCGGGTAAGTTACCTAAACCATTTGACCACCCATAACTAGTCACTTGACCAAATACCTAGCCCTTTCTATCCTATAAAAGAAGGGGTAGGGGTCCCATCCAAAGAGAGAAAAATAAGATTAAAGAGTAAAAATAAGAGTACTTTTCCCGTCCCACCATATGAGATTGTTAATGTTTAATATTGATTATATTTTGATAGAATATCTAACCCATTAGTTCTTATATCAAATACATATTTGGGAGTTTTTTGTTTGTTTGTTTTTAAACGCAGGTCAACTTTGGGAGGAGATTTTCAGTCAAAGAATGACCGAACGGTAAAGGATCTACATCAAACATGGAAACTAAGGTATAGTAACTTGATCTCTTAATCTTGTATTTACATATGAATAATTGGGTTATGATGGGGATGACGGTAAGAAGTAGGATACTTTAGGTCATGTCTACATGCATGATAAAACTCTTAATGCTAGTCCATAGGGGGATTTCCCACCCACAACAGAATTGGCAACTGTATTGGGGATCTCTAGGGTTTTCTGGGAATACTTTTGGGTAGTTTAAATTGGTTTTATTACCTTTTTCTGAGTTTTTGCAAGAGTCTGAGTTTGTAGGGATTCTAGTCTTCCATACCAGAACTCTCTACATGATTGCTTGACTGTTTAATTTTTTTTTCGGGAATTTACAGAGGTATACGTGGCCTATAGAAGCCCTGCCCGCGTATACACGTGCCCTACCATTGGACACCCCACGTATATCCGTTGGGTTGCTGAAGTGTCAATTGCGTGCTTCAATCCAAAATTTTTTAGGATTGGCAGTCATCCTCTTTCCCTGACATGAGTGATCCTTCTTAGGGGTTTCCTGATTTTGGTTTTGGTCTATGTGTTGTAGTCTATAGCATAGGATAACCTCAGTTTAGATTTTCTTTATCAAAATATTTTTCTCTATCTCTGGGAACTCTGGTTTTCAATACCATAACTCCCTGCCTATGCGAGACTATAGTTTTCTCACTTTTTGAGTATTTACAAAGCCATACGCACCCTACAGTATCCCTGCACGTGTGCATATGTGCTATGACTTTAGACAACACGCGTATATAGGCATGCTACTGAAGTGACAGTAGCATGTCTGGTTTCTGGGAGATTTTTTGACAAAGAGAGGCAACGATCCTCTTACTTGTTAGAAGCCAGTCTTCTCAAAAGTATTTGTTGTCTCTGCCTTGGTCTTTGTGATCAAAGTCTATAGCCTAGGTTTGAATTTAGCGTAGTTTTCTTTTCATCAAAATATTGCTTGAATTTATTTTATTTATTTTTTATTTATTTTTAAGTTCTAGACAAATCCGTGAGTCTTTTCTAATCAGCCTTTTGAGTTTGGTCAATGACTCCCAGCGATCCGCAGAAGGGCCATAAGTTATTTTTGGTTACTATTGTCTTTACTTTCTCTTCTTGCTTGCTTCAGAAAAGAAAAAGATTGCATGTTCAAATTTCTTGTTTGCAAGCATAAAAAAATTCTTGTTATTTCTTTGTTTGTTTTAGTAGTTGGTAGTTTTCTTTGAGTAATTAGGAAAAATACTGCTATCATAAGTTCTTGGCTATTTTCTTAGGAAAATAAGTAGCTCGTAGTCGAGCGAACTCCTGTTTTGAGTTTGCTGTTCAAAGATCTTAGAAAAAAAATAGTTTGAAAAGTTGGTTAAAAGTGCAAACCTGAATTTGTCAAGAAAAAGTTATTTTGTTTCCAGCTTTTGTTTATCTTCTCTTTCATCTCTCAAAACATCACTAGTTTCACTTTCATAACCTTTGACTTAAGACAAGCCACAAAAAAATAACGATTAATTAAAATCAACTAGACTTTATGTTTGTAGGGTCCATTAACTAGTCTAGGCTAGAGCTTTGATTTAGGTTGGAGAGGAAACTCTTCAAGGCTGCAAAACATACATAAGAGTCTATGCTAGGGAGTGTTAAAATTCTAGTATTGTGAAAGTTATCCAAGACCCCCCTCTAACACAGGGGATAAACACGAGGTCACATGCGGAAAGGTAGTGGAGATAACCCCTCCAAAGCTGGACCAAGCATAGTGGGGAACGCATATAGAGGGCGTGTTTTTGGATTTCGTCGATTGCATTTTCCACGGAGCTTCATGGGTCTCGAATCTATTCGAGGTCCTCAGTTGTCTTCCGGAACACTTTATTTCAATACCCCTGATAGGTTTCGGGCTTGATACCCTACTCATTTTGGTTTACCCAACTGTCGATTGTACCTGCCTGGTGACTATTCACGCGCTGGCAACCTAGTTGTATTAATTTTAGGGACTTACATAGGTGACTGCGAGGGTAGAACGTGGTACCTAGGACAGACATCAGGCCACACTTTGTAGAGTATACCCAGAGGGTGCTTTCGTATTCGAGTTTCACTTGCACCGATAAGTTGCTCTAGTGTTGGTTGTTGTAATTGTTCTTCCAACTAGTTAGTGATTTCTTGTTTTACCTCATAAGGACCTTTTTTCTTGTGTGTGCTGGTTCTTGAACATTTATAAATCCTTAGTGTGTCTTTGATATTCTCACATAGTGTAAGATCAGGAGCTCCACTGGTCACGAAGGCTTCTTGGCCTGCCACCGGTTACACTGGAGCCACCCCCACCGCCGCTAAGGAAAAAACTAGACCAACAAGGGTCTTATGAGATGACCGGGCCACATGAGACTATGCCCGACTCCACTTTGAGAAGAGAACACTTGATTCCAGAGGAACCCACCAGTTTAGGCCTTGGAGCACAAGATCTTGGTCCATCATTAACTCCAACCACTGATTTTTCAGCACCCACCATCGTATAGATTTATCCTTACGAGCGCCAGACAATGCCACAAGTAGTAATGGAAACAAATGCTACCACTTCTTC
>JASDQU010587925.1:2952-18445 GCA_032191745.1 Picea mariana | reverse complement strand
CTCCTTTCACCCAGAGTGCGACAGGCCCACCATTTTCATACGGGATGCCTAGCTCAGGTACTAGCCCTGTACTTACCTACTCTACTTTACAAACTTTAGGTTTGGGGGCAGGGAGCTCTAATGCTCCTCTGCAAGGATCCATGGGGGGGACTTCAGCTTCCTATAATGCTTTCCCTTACGGAGGAGGTCATATTCCTCCTTCATCCCCTTCGCTCGGAGGTGCTCACCAGCATTCAGCCGGGCCGAACATACACCATAGTTCATTTGGAGCAGGGAGTCAAGGAATACCTTCTCATAGCATTTCGGTAGGTTTGACACCGTTTTCCTTGTCCGTCGCATTTTTTAATAACACTTTCTCGTCTGCTACTTTCCCGACCAGGGGCAACCCCGATTATGGACAACCAAATCCTATGCAGGGTACTATTCCTACACAGGGGGAAAACCCAGGAATTCCTTCCACACAAGGACCTTGGAACTCATGGAAGGGATCAGTTCCCTTATCAGGGATGTCGATTGGGGGCAACCCATTCTACAACCAATGGAACCCCAGGCAAGGAGAAAGACTTATGCCCATGGGATCATCATGGGGAAACCCTTCCCAAAGTCCTTCGAATGCAATTCCCACCCAACCATCTACGTCCTATTTCGGGAATTGACCGATGATGTCTCCGCAAATGTAGAATCCGTACACTGGTCATGACCATGGTTTTTACCAAAACCCTGGCCAACAACCCAACTTTTCCTGGCAACGTGGTGCTAGTCAAACTCCAGGCCCCTTTTTCCATGTTTATAACCAACAACCTAAACTACCGTTTCTGGAAACTTTGCATTTGTCGAACTTGACAAGGTTGTTGAATGACCCTATCTATCACAATCCGCGTTGGCCTCCTATTCCCACCAAGTTTCCTTCGGACATAAAAAAGTTTGAAGCCAAGCCTAACAAAGATCAAGGCGATCATGTGACCACCTTTCACCTTTGGTGCTTGTCTAATTCATTGAAAGATGACTCCGTACAATTGTGTTTGTTTCAATGCACTCTCATTGTGAGTGCTGTGAAATGTTACATTGAACTCGACCACTCAAGATACTCTTCCTTTGGAGAATTGGGGATGGCTTTCCTAAACCATTTCCAATTACTTGTGAGATACGACGTCGGCACAGAATTGTTGGCTAATTTCGAACAGACTAAAGTGGACCATATCTCTGATCACATCCGAGAGTGGAGACGCCATAAGAGTTTAATTAAAGTGTCATTCCCACCAGCATTAATACTTGAGTGGTTCCTTAAGTCTTTGGTCCCATAATTGTCCAAAGATGTCACAACATCGGTAGTGTTCTCCAAAGAAGATGCCATCATGAGAGCTCAACAGCTAGAGCTGATTTACTCTCAGTCTGGTTTACTGTATGAAATTTTTTCGGATGTGCCACGGTCAATACTTGATAAAAATAGACAACAAGTTGGACCACATGCTGATGGTATTGTTGGTTCAACACAAAAAAATCCCACTAATCAGCTGACAAAACAATTGCAACAATTTTTGATACAACACAACGTGGCCAGCCCGACCACTGTTCTGGCTACTCCCCCTACCCAAACATCGGATGTACACAGTGTGCAATCGAAAAATCCAAAGGCCACCCAACAGCCTGATGGAAAGAAGAAACAACGAAAGAAGGGTAAGGGGGATAAGAAACCCACTGATAATGATGGAGGGGGTAATACAAAAAAAAGAAAGGCGAAGTATCCATGTAACTTGTGCGCAGAAGACCACCTGACTCACCAATGCCCTCAGCTTGTGGAGGCCCAAAAGTCATTGTCACAACAACAGCCTGTTGTGTTAACGAACCCATTTCAACATGGGAAAAATTTAACTCAAGCCTCTCCAAGAACGGAAGGGGGCAGTCAAGGACCCCCTCCATCTTCGAGTAATCCTTCATCCGCGAATGTGTATATGATGAAAGGCGATGCCTAAATATCAACTAGAGCACATGACTATGAAAATCCAAGCACCTCTGAGAAAGGTAAAGAATCCAACATCCCATCTCTTCCTCTTCATATTGAGAAGATGTTGGGTGAAACAATGACATGCATCCCAAAAGGTGTGTTCAAGAAAGCTTCTCATAATCCAAATGCAAGGGCCATTCAGAACTACTCTGTGGTGGAGGATTTGTCTCAAACCCCTTGTGCGATGTCAGCTCTGGAAGTCCTCCAGAGCTGCCCTTCCCAGAGAAAGACTATGTTAGCCGCCTTAGGATCTGTCGAGACTTGTAATCTAGGTACAATCATGCTTGATACCACTGACTTAAAACCTTGTCTCCCTTACCACGTAGTGTTCCAGATAGTAGTGGTTTACACCACGAAAATGTTTTCTCGAAACATTTTCCGCACAGTGGTTGATGAGGGCACCTCGACATGCATAATGTCTTTGGCATGTTGGAAGGCCATTGTCCAGCCTGCTTTGTCTCCATCACCAACTCTTCTTACCACTTTCAACAGTCGTTCATTCCGACCACATGGAATCATTCCCTCTTTCCCCATGCAGTTAGGAGGGAAGACCATGTGTGTTGAGGTTGAAGTGGTTGATGCATCTCTCGACTACAATATATTGTTAGGAAGGAGTTGGACCTATTCCATGCAAGCAGTGGTTGCTACATTCTTCTAGGTCTTGTTGTTTCCACACGAGGGTCGGATCATGACAATTGATCAGTTGGCCTTCTCCTGTCTTGACCCTTCATTGGGGGCATCCACGGTCCCAATGATTGATAATCCTCAACCCGACATCGTCAACACAGGGGTTGGTTTGTGCCCACCTTTGATGGGTACTTTCGATTACCCGCCTCCTCAAGGCGATGTTAAGTTCATATCAGACCAGCCTAAGGTTGAGATTTTTCAAGTCTCGTCCTTTCATATGACTTACTTCAACAATCCATGAATTATTCCTTCCCCATCGGCCATGATGGAAGGGATAGGGCACCGTGGTATAGCCATGCCCTTGTCTGTGGCAGAAGTTACATACTCTATAGTCCAGCAAGCTTCCGCTGACCCCGATATGACTCCCGCACAAGAGTTAGATCCAATCGAAGAGCCTATTTGGGCTCAAGGTTCCCTTGACGATACTAATTCTTTAGACTTAGTCTTGCCCTTAGATGAATTGATTATTGAAGCAATGAAAATTCTAGACAAACCCCGAGGTGATTTCCATCATAGATCTTACTTCCTCCCAGAGTTAAGAAGAATTGAAGCAGGGGAGTTCACTATGACTATGACTGGAGATAGGTCTTGTCCTATCAATCCCTTGGCTACACATGTTGTTTATGCCGAGGGTAATATGGTGTTGGTTCTCACTCTTTCCCTCGTCAGGTTATCCAATTTATTGACCCAGGGTTCATGTCATTCGGGTTTCCAACAACGTCTCTACAACTATCGGCCCTCCTGGTAAACCAGAAGGCAACACAGTACCCAGAAGGCACTGCGCAGTCTCACCCGAGATAGCTTTAAATGGGTGACTGCAGGACTCAGGTGTCTACAGCATAGGAGAGAGTAGGAGATAGAGGGTTTCTTTATTAAGTCTTGTACCGTGCGCTATTACTGTAATATATTTATTATAAAGTCGCATATACATATTTCTTAGTATAACTCAAATAAATTGCAAACCAAATTCATAACTGTGTATTGATTCATTTATCAAACTTTAAACATTCATTGCTGAAAGAAAGTAAAGACATGCATGCATTCATTATATTGCACAGATATTACCATGGTTCAACCCTCCCAGGCTACATCCACAAAGATTTGTCTCTTGGCTCTTTTATTATGGTAGTTCTGCAATGTTGGCGCCATGCACTTACAATTCTCCACAAAAGTGAATAAGATCTCTATGAGGCGAACTAGATCGCACCAGGCTCTATAGCCTATGGTCTAATCCTCAGATCTACCTTCCCCCCTACTCAACAATTTACCAAAAATTGGCTCATACCGCAAAACCCATTACATATATAGAATCCTCTTATGCATCGCTACAATCTTTCAAACCCTCAACAACAATCAGGATTCGACAACAATGCACAACTATGAAATCAATAGTAATAACAAAAAACCTTAATGATACTTTCGTATCTATATTTATACATTTTGGGCTCTTCAGCCAATTAAAAAATATTACCAAAACCCTAACCCCTCTTACGCTAGGTCTTTCTCCCATGCGCGTGTTATTCTTCCTCCAGCTGTCGCTTTCCTTTGTGCACGCCTTCTTGCATTCGCGCGTGCTGATATCTTGCCAGTTGTCACTTCAGTTATTTGCACACTTTCTTTCCCATGATCGTTCTTTTCTCCACTTCAGCCTGGTGCCAACAGGCCCCCAACACTGACATGTGACTCGTCCCAAGTCACCTAATTGTGATGAGCTTCCTCGATCTCCCTGGTGATCATCTGGAACTTTTCCTGCAATTCTGCTGCTTGTGTTAGTGCCTACGCGGTGATTTCCTTGATGGTGTCAATTATGTGAGCTGCCACTTCCTCGCTCATCAGTCCTACGCATTCTAATCGAGTCTATGTCATTTGTCATCTGTGCTCTTGCTTCTTCTTCCTACGCCAATACTTCTGCTACATGTTCCTGCAATAGTTCAATTTGGGCTTGCCGCTCTTGCTTTTGTGTCTGCATAGTGATAAGTTCTGCCTGCATCTTCTTTAATTCTTGCCTTCCCTTGACCCATTCCGGAATAGATATGGTCTTCTGTCGTTTCTTTAGTTCTTGAATTGTTGCATTGATCCTTTCCTCCTCCTTGTCCAAGTTTTGGACCTGTGGATTCTCTTCTAGCCTTGTCCATAGTTGCGCTGCTTTCTCCAGCAAGTCGGTTGCCGTGCTGACTTGTTTTTCTAGCTCCTCCAGTTGCATTGTTTCTTCCTGCTTCATTCACTCTCTCACTGCTGGTGGATTTTTCGGTCTAATTTGTCCACGGAGAGCCTCGATCTCCTTCTAATACTACTCAATTGCCTGCGCAATCTGATCAATCTTTTCTGTGGCTGAGAGTTCATTTCCTTGCATAGTAGTTGGAAGTTTCCCAAAAATTTCTTCCACTCTGCATTCTAGCTCTGTTCTACGTTCCTTCTCCTCCTAATTTTCAACTTTGGCTTGCGCACACACTGTTTCCAGCGCTTCCCACTTCTTTGTTGTCTGTTGTAGCTCGACCAAGTTTTTGTGTGCTCACGCCTGGATCTCGTGGTCAATGCTAACCTGTAATTTTTATAATGCCCTTGATGGCATCCTTTTCAAGACCAATTGGATTTGGTTCAAATCCTTCAGTGGTGTCTGGCCCACAATCTCGTCCATTCGTAGCATGCTAGGATTTATATAGAATGTGGAATGTGCATGTGGTTTTGGAAGAACTGGATCTCGTTCTTCTACCTCCACTCTTTCTTTGGCCTATGTTGTCGATGGCTCTATGCCTCTACTACTACTTGTGATTTGGGCTTCCCCGAACTTCTTAAGGAATTGCCCATTTATGCCAGTTATTTCTGCAGTTTATCCCTATGGTGCTCTGCATGATCAAAATCCTCTGCGAGGTAGTCATGGACCATTCTAGAAATCATCTCGCCATCATCCTCCATGATTGTATACTATGGTGGTGGTCATTGTGCCTTCATTTTATTGTGCGCGCCTCCTTCTTGTAAGGTTGGTCTCTTAGTTACCCCTAGTTTCTATGTGATGGGGTTCACTACAGGTTCTTGTGTTTCCTCATCCTATTTCTGTTGTCCATCGGTTGGCTGAGTGGTATTTTTATCCCCCTTATGGCTCCCTGGTTGTTCTGAGTCTGATAGTTTTCTGCTGGCGAACGCTATTGGGTAATCCAAGTCTCCTGCTCCTGGTTGTGCTAGGATAGCTCCAAGTGCTATCGCTGATGCATCTACATGTACATGGAATGTCTTGTCCCAATCTGGAAATACCAATATTGGTGCGATGACCATCTTTTCCTTCAAGGTATCCAGACCGTGTTGGCACTCGTCGTTCCATTGATACTTTGTATCCTTCCTTAAGAGCTTTTCCATTGGCGCTGTAATATGCACGTAGCCTTTGATGAATTTCCTATAATATCTCATATGTCCTAACATGGCTCTTAGTTGGTAGACTGTCTTTGGTGCTGGTAGGTTAACAATGATTGTGATTTTGGATGGATCCACTAGCAAACCTTGTTTGCATACTATGTGTTCCAATAGTATCCCAAAAGGTGTTCCAAATATGCATTTCTTGATATTTAGTGATATATGGCATTGTCTGCATCTCTCTAACATCAGTCGTAACACTTCCACATGGTTTTTCAATGGGCCATAAGTTGTCTAATCATCTAGGTATACTTCGAGAAATTGGTGCATGAATTCCTTAAATGCTGCGATGACCACTCTTGAAAATATTGCAGGTGCATTCTTCAGTCCGAACGACATGAATGTATACTAATAAGATCCCCATTATGTCACGAACGTGGTCTTGTGTCTATCCTCCTGTGCTATCTTAACATGATGATATCCTGAGAATCCATCGGTGAATGAGTAGGCTTCATGGCCTCCTACATTCTCAAGTACTTCATCCGTGAATGGTGTGGGAAATGGTTCGTGTAGTCATGCATCGTTCAGCTTCCTCAAGTCGACACATATCCTAATCCCTCTTCCCTGTTTCTTGTCCTATACTACCATCAGTCTTATCCATTCTGATTCTTCTACTAGTTTGATGATGCCGACCTTGAGCATCCTGTCGATCTCGTCTTTAACTTTTTGTTTGTAGATGGGATTTAGTCTATATGGTCATTTCTTAATGGGTCTCGCATATGATCTGAGTGGTATCTTCATTTCTCCTAGTTCTCCAGCTATTCCTTTCATCTCTGTAAAGGTTGTGGGAAACAGATCGTTGTATTCGCGCAACAATTATGTGATGCTTTCTAGTGTATGTTCGTCCTAGTAGTCTCCAATGCTGTCCATTTTGGGCTGCTCGGTGGTCCCTATGTTAACCTTCTTTAGCTTGATTAGCACAGACATGAACTCTGACTCTAAGGGTCATCCTTCCACATCTCTCTCGCCTTTGAGTTCTTTGATGTGAATATCACGTGGATCATCCTCATCTTGTGCTTCTTCCTGTACATGGTAGCACGACAGTAATTCCTTGACTATCCGCTTATTCTGCTACTGTACCTCTGTGATAGCTTCCATTTCTGGTGCTTTAATGAATATGATGTCTCTGATATTTTTCAGGGCCGTGTCTATGTTGGGGTTCTCATGGTCGAATGAGAAAGTGACTGTAAATTTTTGTTGGAGTGTCTCCCATGTCTTGGTTCCTTTTCACATTTCCTGATCTATATACCAATTTGTTGTTATGCCCTCTAAAGTATGAATGAAGTGGTGAGACCATTCCTCAGGTGGCATCATTTTCCACAGTGTTTTGCATGCCTCCAAGTGTTCTTCTGAAGTTCCTAGTCCATCATATTTCTGTTTTTTGTTACCTATCTATTCTGCATCGAGCCTTATGTGCATTAATCGTTTGCATTGGTACCAATCTGTGATAGTCTCTTTGTGTGCTCCCCACCATCTTGCGGGTGTCGTTTTAAGTGCTAAATCTAGTGCTAGTAATCGCTGGTTTTCTTGTACTTCGTCTTCGTATTGTATCAATAAAGTTTCCAAATCATTTAGCCCGTGAAAACTAGGTGGTTCTCTGATTTATGTGCCCATCCACCTTACTGCGCAGTTGATCCTGGCACACCTCCTTGTAGATACTTCGTGTAGTCTTTGCTGTCAGTTTTCTAACCCAATGTCTGAGTCTGTTGTGCATGAAGTAATGCTACGCCAGCTAAGTACCCTGTCTGCAGTTGGGTTTATATAATCTGCATCACGCGCAGTTGTTTTGGACAACTGGAAGATCTCCTCTAAATCTAGACAAGTGGGTTCTACGAACCTATCTCCTTCTGATGGGTCGAGTGGGGCTATGACCCTATAGTCCCCTGACTCAAATGTCATTTTTCTGGTTTTCAAGTTGATGATGGCTTGATTGTCAAACGCCCAATCCAGACCAAGTAGCACTAGATAAGGTGTTGTGCCATCCATGATTTCGATGACTTCAAAGTCTGCCTTAGTTTGCACACCATACATATCTACCATCACTCCTTTCAATCTACCTATTGGCAGGACCCTATGTTGATTTACTAGCTTTAATTGAATAGTTGAGTAACCCAATTTGGGTTCTCCCATGCATTTCCATGTAGATTTTGGTAGTACGTTCACTTCGGATCCTAGATCTAGTATAATATCTCCCATATTGAAATCCCTAATGTTAGCATTTAGTCTAAATTCCCTACTTTTTCTCCTTCTTGTGTGTAGGTGGTTAACATTTTTCAGTTCTGACTTCTGTTCCCTCTCACCGCTACATTTTTCTAGGATGTTTTACAATATTTTGACATATGAAGGATCACTTAATACTTTGATGCACGATTTCAAAAAGTCTTTGATAGTACTTACTTTTTCCTTGGGTTGTATTGTGCTGGTATGATCCAGTGATGGCGACATTTTGTATTTCAGAGCTTCCTTGCTCTGCTGTGCAGTCGATGCGATGTCCTCCTTCTAGAATTCTTGTCGGGCTTCTGTAAATATCTCCTTCTCCTTCTGCGCATCGAAATGCTTCTTGGGTTCAGGGTTCTTCCTTATCCATTCATTCTGTGCTGGTTCCTGTCGTACTGCGTCATTCCCTGTTTTCGTTCCTCCGTGAGTAACTATGTTGATGTTTCGTCCATCATCTCTTGCTTCAGCTGAAATCCCTGAACATTCTGGTTGTTTTGATTCCTTTTTTCTTGAATCTTTACAAGTAATGTTGGACATTCCTCTGTATCATGGTCTGATGCATGACAGTACATGCAGGTCGCTGGCGGCAGTGGGCATTCCCATGCATAATGTCTCGGTTGCTAGAAACTGTGACATGTGACTAGTCCTCTACCGCATCTAAAATCTCCTCTGGCTCGTCCTGCGCCTCTATACGGTGCACGATATCCTCGTGGTGTGTTATACTGTGGTCCCTGATTATACTGCGTGGTATTGTATTGGGGTTGTGCCGGGTTATACCGTGGCTACACATTATTGTATGGTTATTGTGCAGGATTGTACTACTGTGTGTAGTGTTGTATGGGGCTAGGGCTCGGTTGAATGGTAGCACTACTTTCCCATTCATCATTTTGTCTTGTACCCTGTATGTGTCTGAGGTTCTTTCTTGCATCAACTCCATAGTTCTACAGTCTTTGTCGTCGTGGCCTACCGATTTGTAAAAGGTACAATGTGAATTCTTCGAGACTGTCTGGTATTTCTGCATCATTGTACAGTGATAGGGGTCGTGGCCCAGTTTCTTTCATATTTCACACCATAGGCCTCCTTGTGGTAGTGGGTTAGGCATGCCTGTTTCCATATACTATGCGAATGTTGGGCACTCGTTCTTATGGTGTCCTTCTGTCCTGCAGGTAGTGCACCAAATAGATTCTCATTTGTCCTTGTTCTTATTCTGGTTCAGCTGAAATGTTAGGTTCTTCAGGTCCTCCATCAGTTCTTCAATAGCTGGGTCTATCTATTGGTACTGGTTCTCTTCCAGTTGTAAGGTTGCCTGTAGAGCCTCTACCTACGTCTGAAATTTATGTTGGCGTAGTGGATACTTTAAGTGTGGGAGTAGTGAATTGACAAATAGGTGTTGATGCTGAATATCGGTCATGAGGTATTTTAACTTGCCTTTTAATCACTTGAATCTTTGATCAATATCCCATACCGATTCTCCTGGTTTCTATTTTATTTCAATCATCTCGTTCATGTAATGATCCTCTAAGCTTGGCTTCTGGAACTCATTTATCAATAATTTCTTAATGTCGTCCAGTGTCCTTGTCATCCTGGGAACATTGTTCTTGTCTAGACTCATATACCATTATAGTGTGTAGTATCTTAACGTGATCGCTAGCTGTGCGAGTTTGGTGTTATCATTAGTGATCTTCTTTGCTTCCCAGATCTTTACGCAAATGAATAAATGCTTCTCAGGGTCTTCTGCTACTTCTCCTCGAAATTATGGCAATCTGATAGTAGGATCGTGTCCAGCCATTCTGAAAACTACACTGTTGCCTCCTCCATGTGGTGTAGATACTTGACTAATATTACCTGAACTGGCTCCTCCAGTTGTTGCTCCTTGTGTAAATGTACTTCTTGCTGTCGAACTTCTGCCGAACTTCGATTGTCTAAACGATGGTGTTCTCTTTGGTGTGTTGGTCACACATGGGTTTATGGGTTCCACACTGACATTGATATGGAAGGGATGGTTGTCTTCTCCTCCTATTATTGGGCCTCTTGTTTTCCTCTCATAGGTGGCGTGCAGGATTTCCTCTATCTGCTCCACAACCCGAAGATCCTCTACCTCTTCCTCATCGCTCGCCAAGCCCTCCCTTTCGGCTATGGCTCTCTTCTTGGTGTTTATATTATATTGGTAGGGTTCTCCACTACGCATTGTGCCTAATGACGCCAATATCCACTTGAGCTGGTTGTCATCCATCAAGATCGGGTCCAAGGGTTCCTCCTTCGTCTTGTATTTATCTGACCCTCCTTCCATTCCTCCTCTCTCTGTCAGTGCTTCCTCCCTTCCCCCATGCATGCAGGGAAGTATAGCTGTCTAATTCCATTGTCATCACACCTTTTTTATATAGTAGTATCTTGATTGAAGTATACAGGGATCGAATGTACCTACCTCTAGGTCCTCATAGAAATTCTTTCTCGGCGGCACTATATGACTTCGTTGTGTCTACTGCAAACTCTGTGATGAATCTTGCCACAATACTATCCATCCAGACGTCTACTGTGCGGGTGAATTTGTTTTTCACCTATTGCAGTTGCTGAATCTATATTGGGGTCCAATCTAGCTATCGAATATGGTTCGTTGCATGGGTATCTTTCAACCGTAGGATCCACTCCTGTAGTAGATGTAGAAAATCATAGAAAAAGACTTCGTGTAAATCCGTAAAGACGTATTTATCCAGGTATCTACGTGGTGTAATTCTAGGGTTTCTATTATCTTTCTGTGCAAACTCTAGCTCTTGTGTTCTCAACCAGCCCTCGATTTCTTCTCTTGTGGGGTTCCAAGGTCTCAACATTCCATTTTAGTGGCTCATTGTTCTCCAATTTGTCTTCTTCAGTTCTCTTTTACTCTATCTTGTCTACTCAGTCCTTTCTTGTTCCTCTTAACATGACAACAGAACCATTTATTGGTTCTTACTCTTTCCCTCCTCGGGTTATCCAAGTTATTGACCCAGGGTTCATTTCATTCGGGTTTCCAACAAAGTCTCTAAAACTATCGTCCCTCCTGGTAAACCAGAAGGTAACACAGTACCCAGAAGGCACTACGCAGTCTCACCCGAGATAGCTTTAAATGGGTGACTGTGGGACTCAGGTGTCTACAACCTAGGACAGAGTAGGAGATAAAGGGTTTCTTGATTAAGTCCTATACCGTGCATTGTTACTATAATCTATTTATTATAAAGTCGCATATACATATTTCTCAGTATAACTCAAATAAATTGCAAAACAGATTCATAACCGTGTATTGATTCATTTATCAAACTTTAACCATTCGTTGTTGAAAGAAAGTAAAGACATGCATGCATTCATTATATTGCACATATATTGCCATGGTTCACCCCTCCCGGTCTACGTCCACAAAGATTTGTCGCTTGGCTCTTTTATTATGGTAGTTCTACAATGTTGGTGCCATGCGCTTACAATTCTCCACAAAACCGAATAAGATCTCTATGAGGTGAACTAGATCGCACCAGGATCTACAACCTGCGGTTTAATCCTCAGATCTACCTTCCCCCCTTCTCAACAGCTTACCAAAAATTGGTTTATACCGCAAAACCCATTACATATATCGCATCCTCTTATGCGTCGCTACAATCTTTCAAACCCTCAACAAAAATCAGGATTCGATAACAATACACAACTATGAAATCAATAGTAATAACAACAACCCTAAATGATACTTTTGTATCTATATTTATGCATTTCGGGCTCTTCAACCAATTACAAAATATTACCAAAACCCTAACCCCTCTTATGCTAGGTCTTTCTCCCATGCGTGTGTTGTTCTTCCTCCAGCTATCGCTTTCCTTTGTGCATGCCTTCTTTCATTTGCGTGTGATGATCTCTTGCCAGTTGTCACTTCAGTTATTTGCAGGCTTTCTTTCCCATGATCATTCTTTTCTCCACTTCGGCCTGGTGCCAACATATGGAAACCATTGATGAAACTATTCATATTAATATCTCCAGAACCCCTGGCATCATGGAGAATGTTTTCGTCCGAGCCGACTATTCCCCCGAAGAGATTCGAATCTACACGGATTTATTTAAAGAATTCTGTGACGTTTTTGCCTAGTCTTACGAGGAAATTCCAGGCATTGATCCAAAAATAATTGAGCACAAAATCACGACTTATCCTAACGCTAAGCCAGTCTGGAAGAAGCTTCATCCGGTTAATCCTAGGAAAGAAACAACTATTAAGGTTGAAGTAGAGAAACTGCTCAAAGCATGTTTTATCTACCCCGTCCATTTGACCCAATGGGTGTCAAATCCCGTTCTGGTCGATAAAAAATAGGGTATGGTTCACGTATGTATGGACTTCCATGATTTGAACAAAGCCTGTCCAAAAGATAATTTCCCCACACCATTTATTGACCAGATCGACGATGAATGTGTAGGTTGCGAAGATTTTTCTTTCATGGATGGTTTCTCAGGATACAATCAGATACATGTCAAACCCGAAGACCAACACACAACAACTTTCCTTTGTCCATGGGGTACATTCGCTTGTCACAAGATGCCTTTTGGTTTGAAAAATGATGGAGACACCTTTCAGCAGGCCATGTATTTTTCTTTCCACGATCTCAAACATATAGTCGATACCTATCTAGATGATTTAGCATCACGATCTCGTAAGAGAACTGATCATCCCACACACCTCTGACTTATCTTTGAGCGATGTCGCTACTTCTGAATTCACTTGAATCCAAAAAATGCAGTTTTTGCATGACATCAGGCCGTCTGCTAGGTTTCATCATTTCGACAATAGGGATCATGGTCGATCCTCTCAAGGTTGAGGCAATAGTTCAGTTTCCTCCACCACGTACAATCCTTCATCTTCAACGTTTACAGGGCAAAGCATAATTTTTACGACGTTTCATCGCAAATTATGTTGAGATCACAAAGGGCTTTATGAATTTACTAAAGAAGGATGTTCCTTTTCATTGGGATGAAGCTGCTCAACACTCTTTAGACGTGTTGAAACGCACCCTCACTACTACCCCTCTGCTTCTGCCACCCAATTATAATAAATATTTCTTATTGTACTTGGCCGCGGAAGAATCGACCATCGGTATGGTCTTAGTTCAGGAGGATGATTTTCTCGCAGAATATGTGATTTATTACCTGAGCCGAGGCCTGGTTGGACCGAAACTCAATTATTCCCACATCGAGAAACTTGCGTTGGCAACTTTTCATGCTGTCCAACGGTTCCTTCATTATATCTTGTTTCGCAAGACCACTACCATTGTCGTTGTGAATCCGTTTCAGTATGTGTTGACACAATGAGTAATAGGTAGAAATATCAGTATATGGATAGTTGTCCTCCAGGAATTTGACTTAGATTTTGTCTCAGAAAAATCCAAAAAGTCGTTGGTCTTTGAGGAACTCATTTTGGAACTTCCGGTCGAGTCAGGAGATGTTCTACCCAAAAAGTCGCCTATTCAAGGAGACATGTTTTTGATTGCATCTTCGGACCCTTGGTATGGAGATATACATGTCTATCTCCAGAATTTGAAGTGCCCCACCTCTGCTTCTCGTGATGAGCATCCCTGCATATGCCATTAGGCTAAGAACTATCTCATACTCAAAGATAATTTGTATCGTCGGGGTGTAGATTGCATCCTTCGTCGATGCCTCACTCATGAAGAAGTAGAAATTGTGCTTAACGATTGCCGCACTGGTGATTTTTCTGGGTTGGAAACAACCCAAAATATTTTACAAGCCAGTTACTTCTGGATGACATTAATCAAAGATTGTATTGCATCAGTCAAGAAGTGCCACCCGTGTCATATCTTCTCTCGAAAAATGAGGGCACACCCCTCTCCCATGTTTCTCGTCATCACAGTTGGTCCTTTTACCAAGTGGGGGATTGATTACACTACTTGCAACCCTCCTTTAGCAAGGGGGCACCGTTACATCATCATAGCCGTAGACTACTTCACAAAGTGGGTCGAAGCTATGCCAACGTTCAAGGATGATGGAGAGACTGCAACTCTCTTTTTCTACAACCAGATAATAGTAAGGTTCGGCAATCCGAGAGAGATTTTCACTGACCATGGTAGTCACTTTCAAAACCAAATGATGACTAAGTTGACATTAAAACTTGGGTTGCAAAAAGAAAATTCGTCATTGTACTATCCACAAGCGAATGGTTAGGTGGAAGTTGTCAATAAATATTTTAAGACCATTTTACAGCGAACGATCAATTCAGCCAAGTCAAATTGGAATTTGATGTTATACTCAACATTATGGGCCTATCGAACATTTGTTAAGACTGCAATCGGTTTCTCACCTTTTCAACTCGTTTACGGGCTTGAAGAAATTTTTCCTATCGAATGCCAGATTTCGTCTATAAAGTTCGCAGTACAGTTATTGCCAGACACTTCACCGCTTGAAGAGCGTTTATTATATCTCGAACAACTCAATGAGAAACGTCATGATGCACCCTTGGTTAACGAGGATCCCAAAAAAAAGTTCAAGTGTCAGTATGATCGGGCCATTTAATCCAGGTGGATATCGGTGGCCACCCACCATTTCCAACTGGCTCAAAATAGCTTTTTGGCAATTTTGGCAATTTACTATTTTTAGCAGGTTTTAACTTCTCGGGGCCATTTTGAGGGCCTAAATGAAGGTTTTTCAAGATCGAGGTTCTCAATGATAGATAAAGGCATGATTGATCCCACAAAATGAATCTCCTCGATGATACCTTTCCAACGAGCTATAATACACCTAAAATGGAGATCGTATGCAAAAGTTACGACCCCAGGAAGATGATGTACTAACTTAACCAAACGGGGCCCACATGACTTTTGGCGCTTCATCTCCTAGGGTTAGGTTTTTGGATGTCTAGGAATTTTGGAATTCCCGTTTATTGTAAAAAGGCCTTCAGAGCCTCATTGTAATCATCTTCTTGTGAATGCGAGTAGCCGTCACATCTTTTCTCAAAGATAAGCTGCCACCATTCTAGCGAGTCTTTCACTCTGTATTTTTACAGTCTCTGTACATTTCTTTCATTAATAGAAATCATGTATTACTGTATATCTGTGTTTA
Source organism: Picea mariana (assembly GCA_032191745.1). Lineage (NCBI taxonomy): Eukaryota > Viridiplantae > Streptophyta > Pinopsida > Pinales > Pinaceae > Picea > Picea mariana. Next base: position 3,048 of record JASDQU010587925.1, on the reverse strand, counting down.
TGGTTGCATCTCTGATACATTCTATTATATTATTGAATATCTGTGATATCTCTGTGCATTTCTTTATTATATCTCCGATCTCATTTCGTGCTGAAA
>JASDQU010587924.1:64136-82501 GCA_032191745.1 Picea mariana | reverse complement strand
GTCAGGTGTGAAGCCTTAGAAGAAGAGATAGTAAAAACTAGAAAAGAAATGGAGAAATTTAAGGGACTGTATCATCAAAATCTGCCAAGTATTAAAGCCTCAGAAGAATTAACCTCCATTCTAAATCAGCAAAGAAATTCAAAGTTGAAAGCTGGATTGGGATATGAAGAAGGGTTAAGTAGTGATCATCTAAGTAATACAGAATCTATCAAGTTTATCAAATCCTCAAACATTTGCAACAGTCATTCTGTAGAAACAAAGAAGGAAAATTAGCTACCAAAAGGAAATGAAAGAAAAATCCCTAGACCTAAATTTATAGACCAAAAAGATTATTGGCGTGACAGAAGTCGACCTCCTCAAAGAAGACAATTTTTTTCAAGGTACAAAGATTTTTTCTATGGTTACTGTTTTCTCTGTTCTAATTTTGGTCACAAAGCTATAAACTGTTCTTTAAGATTTAGATATGAACAATCAATATATACAATGAATAACTATCTTCCACAACAAAGATTGAGACAACCAAGCAACAAACAATCATAGATTATAAATCAATTGATGACTGGGAGAAGGACACAGGTGAAACACAACAACATATATGAGCATAACAATCGTTATGATCTATTATTCAATGAACCAGAATGTTACAACTGTCATAATTATGGTCATAAAGCTGCAGACTGTCGCTTAAGGAAATACAATTCAGATTTGATCTCCACTTCTGAAAATGTCAAAGTCTGGAAGAAGAAAGTAGATGACAAGTGTGGACTAGTGCTATCAGCCCAAAAGAAAAAGAATCCCTGGTATATTGACAGTGGATGCTCCAAACACATGACTGGATACAGAAGTAAGTTTCTAACTCTAAGTGATAGCAAATAAGGGAATGTAACTTTTGGAAATGATGCACCTGGAAAGATAAAAGGTAAAGGAATTGTAAATTTGTGTAACGGAAAAAGAAAAGCTCAAGAGGTGTTGCTTGTAGAAGATTTGAAACATAATCTTCTTAGAGTAAGTCAAGTCTGTGACCGAGGGTGTGAAGTTGTTTTTACCTCTAAAGACTGTAAAATAAAAACTGTGGATTCAGGTCAGCTAGTTGCAAAAGGTATAAGAACAAAAAACAATGTCTATGTTTTAAAAGAAGAAGATGAAGAATGCAACTTAAGCAAATATGATGAAAGTTGGCTGTGGCATAGGAGACTTGGTCACCTAAATTTTGATCACATAATCAAACTCAAAAACAATGGGGCAGTAAAAGATCTTCCGAAGATATCAACACCATATGACTCTGTTTGTAAACCTTGTCAGATAGGAAATTTTACTCGCACTCAATTCAAATCTAAAAACTTTCCCTCAATAGAAAAACCTCTTCAGTTAGTACATATGGATCTATGTGGTCCATCAAGGAAAGAAGGTACAGGAAAAGAAAATTACTTTATGTTGATTATTGATGACTATTATAGACTAACTTGGGTTGCCTTTTTGAAAGAAAAATCTGAAGCATTTGAAAAATTCAAGGTATTTAAGGCTCTGATTGAGAATCAAACAGGAAAAATATTAAAGGCAGTAAGGTTTGATAAAGGAGGAGAGTTTAGTTCAGGAAACTTCAAAGAGTTATGTGATAAGCATGGGATCAAAAGAGAGTACACAATTCCAAGGACTCCACAACAAAATGGAGTTGTTGAGAGACATAATAGGTCAGTTCAGTAAATGGCAAGATCAATGATGAATGAAAGGAACATACCTTAGACATATTGGGTGGAAGCAATACATACAGTTGTTCATATCCTTAACAAAGCTCATCTTAGACCACACAGTGACAAGACCCCTTATGAACTTTGGTTTGGAAGACCTGCTTCAATCAAGCATTTTAAATTTTTCGAGAGTACATGTTATATCAAGAACAATGATGAAAATATTGGCAAATATGATGACAGGGCTGATGAAGGTATCTTATTGGGTTATGCTACAAATAGTAAAGGGTACAGATGCTACAATAAGAGACTGCACAAACTAGTTGATTGTATAGATATAAAAGTTAATGAAGAAATCCCAGTCAGAAATGTAAGCAGTGCTGAATCAAGAATAGAAGATACAGTTGAAGATGAAGATGAATAGGTCCAAGGATAAAAAAGAGAAGAGTCTGGATCAGATGAAGATATAAATATTCAAACTGACACAAATAAGCAGAAAGAAGCAAAATCACCTCTCAGAATTATTAGAAAGAATCACCCTGAAAATCAGATAATTGGGGATATAAATGAAGGAGTTCAGACAAGAAGGAAATTGATTAAAGACTCAGAACAATCTCATGTTGCCTTTTTATCTATGACTGAACCTAAAATTTTTGAGGAATCTAGCCAGGAAGACAATTGGATTTGAGAAATGAATGAAGAGCTTGATCAGATTGAGAAGAACAATACTTGGGAGCTTGTCCCTAGACCTGAAGATAAGAATATAATAGGTTCCAGATGGGTGTTCAAAAATAAAATGAATGAAAAAGGACAAGTTGTTAGAAATAAAGCCAGATTGGTCTGTAAGGGATATGCACAAGTTGAAGGTCAGGATTTTGATGAAACTTTTGCACCAGTGGCAAGAATGGAAGCTATCAGAATATTTCTTGCTTATTCATGTCATAAGAACTTCAAAGTTTATCAGATGGATGTTAAATCAACATTTCTTAATGGAGATATAGAGGAAGAAGTATATATGGAGCAACCTGAAGGATTTTCTTTGATAGATAATCCTAATTATGTTTGTAAGTTGAAGAAGGCCTTATATGGACTAAAACAAGCACCACGAGCTTGGTATTATAGACTAGACAAATTTCTACAAGAAAAAGGGTTCAAGAAAGGTACTGTTGACAATAACCTTTACATTAAGTCTGAAGGTGATAATTTACTTGTCGTTTTGGTTTATGTAGATGATATTATTTTTGGATGTACTAATGAATCATCTGTCCAGTGGTTTGCTAATTGTATGCAAATAGAATTTGAAATGTCCATGATAGGAGAACTGTCATATTTTCTTGGCTTACAAGTAAAACAAAGCTCTGCAGGAATTTTTATTTCCCAAGAAAAATACTTGAAAGAGATGTTGAAGAAATTTCAGATGGAAGATTCCTCTACAGTTAGCACACATATGGTGGTTGGTTGCAAGCTGAGTAAAGATGATATCTCACCTGATGTGGATCAAAGGACATATCACTCAATGATAGGCAGTCTTCTGTACATCACAGCATCCCGCCTTGATATAATGCAAGCTGTTGGAATGGTAGGCCATTTTCAGTCTGCTCCTAAACAAAGTCATTTGGTAGCTGTCAAAAGGATATTTAAATACTTGAAGGGAACAATGACTTATGGTCTGTGGTATCCTAGAAATCAGAATTTTCAGTTAACTGCTTATTCAGATGCCGACTGAGCAAACTGTGTGGATGAGAGAAAAAACACCAGTGGAGGAGCATTTTTTCTGGGTGACTCATTAGTTGCATGGCTTAGTAAAAAGCAAGGATCCATCTCATTATCCACGACAGAGGCAGAATACATTGCTGCTGCTACTTGCTGCACACAAATTTATGGATGATACAAACTCTTGCAGATCTGAAGGTAAATTACACTGATCCCATTCCAATTCATTGTGATAACACAAGTGCCATTAGTGTTTCCAAGAATCCTGTTCTTCATTCCAATACTAAGCATATTCCAATCAAGTACCATTTTCTCATAGAACAAGTTACAAATAGAATTGTTCAACTGAATTTTATACCTTCTACAGAACAGATTGCTGATATCTTTACTAAACCATTAGCAGCGACCCCTTTTGGATACCTTCGTCAAAAGTTGGGGTTTATAATCTCTTGTGTCTAATCTATTCACCTGGTCAGGGGGAGTACTTATTGAATATCTGGTGTATTTCCAAGATTCTTATAGTCGACAGGGGGAGTATGTTTTGCAACAGATCAGGGGAAGAATATTACTTCTTTGACATTGATGTCAAAGGGGGAGAAAAGAGTTCGGGAGAGGAGATCCGAATGCATTCGGGTGCCTTAGTTTCCATCAATGCTAAAGGGGGAGATTGTTGGCAAATGTTTAATAGGTAGTGCATGCTTGTCATTGATGGCAAGTACAGCAATGAAGATGGCATGAGTACAGGAAGAATGTAACAGACGGACACCGGAAGTATTTTAGGAAGACACTGCAGAGCAAGCTCGATAAGTTCAGAAGAGATAGTGCAGAGGATTGTTGGTAGGTTATTATCAGGCAAAGTAAGCTTGTCATTGATGGCAAGATCAGAGTATGTAGCAAAGGAAAAACAAGGACAAAGTACGCTCGGGAGGAGAAGAGCCAGTGATCGCTAGATCTCATCCTGAATTCCCGATGGCCATCAGATCTGAATGAAGACAAAAGGAGTGCGCAGATCTGGAGGATAGATCTCAGGCGTTAGATCTGAGCGCAGTGTCTGACCACCGTTGGATCAAGGAAAACTTGCACAATATTTAAAATTGCAAGGAGTAGAGGGCTCACAAATCCCGAAAGCAGGAGGACCATCCATCTCAGGGGGTTATGTGGACCATTGATCCGACTCCCTGTTAGAGTTTCGGGGATCGAGAGTTGGAGATGTCAAATAATATTGACATCAAGAATCCCGAAATCACGATGTGTGAAATCCCGACTGAATTTGAACCGCCAGATCAAGATGTGATCTATATCGTCGACCCGACTCACGTCAGCTAGGAACACGTGGCACAACCGGGTAATGACGAGTGTCAGACCGATTCAACATGCCAAGCACATGTAAGTCACGAATTAGGGTGACACATGGCAATTATTTAACACATGTGACATTAGCAGACTTACACCATGTCGGAGTTTCGAGGATCGCGTGTTGGAAATGTCAAAGAAACAATGCAACAGGAATCCCAATTTTGTGATATGCAAAATCTCGACGTAATCTGAGCCATCAAATCAAGATCACATCTGGACCGTCGATCTGACTCACGTCAACAAACCATGTCAGCTAGGAACACGTGGCACAACCAGGTAAAATCAAGTGTCAGACTGATTCAACATGCCGAGCACATGTAAGTCATGAATCAGGGTGACACATGGTAGTTATTTAACACATGTGACATCAACAGACTTACACCATGTCGGAGTTTCGAGGATCACGTGTTGGAAATGTCAAAGAAACAATGCAACAGGAATCCTGATTTCGCGATATGAAAAATTGCGACTTAAATCACAGCCGTTGAATCAAGATCAAATCTGGACCGTTCATTCTAGTCCTTGTCGGAGTTTCGGGGATCGAGAGTTGGACATGTCAAAGATTATTGACATTAGTAATCTCGATATCACGATATGTGAAATTGCGATGTAATTTGAGCTGTTAGATTAAGGTTGAATATGGACCGTTGATTCCAGTCCTTGTCGGAGTTTCAGGGATCGAGAGTTGGACATGTCAAAGATTATTGACATCAGGAATCCCGATATCGCGATATGTAAAATCGCGATGTAATTTGAACCGTCAGATCAAGATATGATCTGGATCATTGATTCGACTTCTTTACGGAATTTCATGGATCAGGATTTGTAAGTGACAAGAACATTGAACATCAGGAATGCCGAATTGCCGAAACCTGATTTAAAGGAAAGATTAATAAAGTTCATCCAACGGTGCAAATAAATTGGAATATGATCGGAAGGTTATTGTTCTCTCTCACAGTTAACCCCTCAGTTATGAATCTGTTAGTGAAACGGACTCATGATTGCAAATCAGTTAGCATTTCAGTTGCTCGTACAATTTTCTTTGTTTTGCCTAAGGAGTTGGGAAGTTGAACCGTCGTGTAGTTGTGTATAAAAAGAAAATGAGACAGACTGTGTATAGGTGGTTGTTCTATATGAGAAAATAATGAAACTGTAAGGAAAGTAAAAGGAGAGAATGCACAGGAGAAGATTGAGAATATGTGCAGTATGAGATGAAATGCAGAGCAGAAGAATAGAACAAGTTGGAGCAGAGTAGAATGACAGAATGAGTTGATGCAGAGCATACCCGCTGAATAGACAAAGGAAGAGAAGAACAACATAACAGTTTGTAGAAGACCAGATTTTCAGAACAAAGAAAGATTGGTATGAATTGTTTTATCTATGTAGTTGATTGTTTATTTATTTATTAACATTTTAGGGAGGTTGGGAGGTGCTCGGGAGGACTGTTGTCCTCAGAGGTTTAAGTGGGAGCTTGAACACAGGAAGTTGTAGCTTCCATCTGGTTGCAGCCAGAGAAACCAGGGTGGCAGGGTGGTGCAAGGGAGAACAAGTGTTCTCTGTTATACAAGTTGAAGCCTGTGTAATTGGAAGTTGGTGCTTCCATCCAGTTGGCTGGAACATTCAGGAAGTTGGTGCTTCCATCCAGTTGGTGCTGGAATATTCAGGGAGTTGGTGCTTCCTTCTAGTGGGTGCTAGAGAAACCAGAGAGTTGGTGCTCTCAAACATGTTGCAGCTTGTAAAACAGAGTTAGAAACCTCACATTGAGTTGGTGCTCAATTAGAGATGATGTACAGAACCTAAAAGACTGCCTATCATTTCGAAGAAGAAGAGGTTTTCTGCCTTTATGGTTTTCCTCATGAAAATCTGTCTCTGTGTATACCTTATGTGTGACTGATGCTTTTTACTTTTACTGTCCATATGCTGTATAATGTTGATGATCACTTGATGAAATATTAAGAATATTTTAATAGAGTTAAAATTGTTTAAGCTCAAAGACAACTGATTCACCCCCCCTCTCATTTGTATTAGTAATTACAACACTGCTTTCTGATTTCAAGAGGAGGTTTAGGAGCATTATTGAGCTGCAATATGCTGAATCCCAAATCAGTGTCAAGAGAGGAAATAGGATGATTGGTGGGGTCTTCTTCCTCACTAATGATGTAGGTCAACTGAGCTTCCCTGTAAAGTCTTCTATGTTCCCCCCCAAAGACATGAATGGTGGCATATGTGAGGTCCATCTGCAAAGTCCCCCCAAGTCTTTTTATCCAAGATCTTGACAATAGCATGCCAAACTTGGGGGGAACATCAACCACTACAATGTCCATGACCACACTCTTCATGGGAAACTGAAACAAGGTCACAACCATATCTTTGATGACCCTGAGACACTTCACTTTTCTAGAGTCAAAAGAATATAAGTCATGGTAGGCCTTTGTGATTTCCAATCCAAGTTCATCCATGACTATTTTGGGCATGAGATTGTGAGATGCCCTTGAGTCTAGTAAACAATTATGCAACACCTTATCATGTATATTCAGTGATGTATAAAAGGGAGGGGATGAACCATCTCTATCTCCAATCAAAGTACCTAAGATGACTGCTGGATTTTCATCTTGCAGATTTACTAAATTGGTGGCATTTGAGGAGGCTTTAGGCAACAACACTTCGAAAAGACAGATTTTAAATTCTTTAATTTGTATCAGTTCCAAAAATGGTATAGGGATATTGATTTTTTGGATCTCATTTTAAAAACTAAAAGAAGATGGAGATTTCAGAATCTCCCTGACTTCTGAGGTAGAACTCTCAACTAGAAATGGGGGGCTTTGAGCATTTTGCTTCCTGTTTTCAATGGTCATGGCCTTGGCAGAGTTTTCTTTTTTTGTGGTATGATCTAGAAAATCAGTTTTTTAATCCTTCTTTTTAGATATCAAATTATATCTACTAGGATATTCCTTTGCCTTCTCTTCTCCACCTAATTTATTTATTTGGTTATCCATCAAGGACTTCACATATGCAGTTTGGGTCAAGTGAGGGGATGGAGGGGTGTCACCCAAGCAATGGATCTTAGGATAATTTTCTTCATCTTCTTCATCTACAAGATTTTTTTGTAAAGGGGTTTGGATATTTTGGTCATCCCTTTCCTTGCCTATGCGATTTCTTGGAAGAATCTGAGGAACATTATTGGGTCTCCTAAAGTTACCTCTATTATCATCATTTTGTGTATTTCTGTAGGTCTGTCTTGCTTCAAGTTTTACCTTCTCCATATCAGTGGAAAGAAATTTTACTAATTTGGTAATCTCATCAACTTGAGGGTGGGAAACAGAGGAATCAGAGGTCGAAATTTCACACCTCACCTTTATTCTATCTCTATTATCCTTACTCCTAAGCTTATCAACTACCATTAGGTTGGATTCTACCTCAATGGCTACATCTTGCATATGAGCTAGGGAGGTATCTCTTCTTTCTCTTAACAGTAGGCAGAAATCAGGGTAAAAAGTACTAGCATATGTCATATTTGCAGAGGTTTCTGTAGGCTTAATCTCAGTGGGAATTTTATTATACATTTTATTAGACCTCTTTGAGAAGTCAGAAACAGATTCCCCCTCTTCTTTCTTTAGTGATCCAAACTCTATAATATAGTACAAGAAATATTTTTTATCCCCCCAATTTTTTAAGAAGGCTTCATCTAGGGCTTCAATCCCATCAATATATCTAAGGGGAAAGGCCCTAAACCACTTCCTAGCCTCACCATCAAGGCTATGAACAAAAATCCCCATCCATACATCTTTGTTCTCAATTGCATGATTATCTGTAAAACTATAAAAGGCTTCAAGGTGTCCCTTTGCAGTTATGTGTCCTTCACTTGTGAACTTGGGCAACTGCTTAAGGTAACCATCAGTTGGGAGAGCATTCAGAGGCTGAGGAAGAATGAGAGGGGTGAACCTCACAACTACTATAGCTTCCATTCTAGTTTTGGGGGGATCAACACCTTCCATTGGGATGTGAATTGGAGGAGAACCTGGAGGGGGTGGACTTCAAACAAGTGAAACTAGGACCGTACTTCTGGGAGATAAATATAAGGGGCTTGAGGGAACAAAGGTTTCTCCTTCTGTAGCTGCAACAACTGTAATAGGAGGAGGAGTAGTAAAGTCTAGAGTAGGAAAGTCTTCTAAGATCCTGGGTCTAAACCACCTCACAACTTTGGGGGATAAAGGGGTGTCAAAGCTCTCTCCTTCCAAACCAAGAATGGGAGGGGAGAAATCGACAGGAAAACTACCAAAATTTAAATTTCTTGAAACTCCAGCAGTTTGTATAATAGGAGAATCAGAAAAAGTTGTTGGAGTTTGTAAAGAGGGGCTATGCAAATTATCAGAAAAACTTGGTACATCAGTGGAGGTACCTTTTTGAGCGGTCTTTCCCTTCCTAATAATCTTCTCTGGGTCAGCTTCAGGCATTTCTAGATGAAGTAGTGGAGTGGACCTCATGTGTCTACCTTTAGGAGATAGAAATGAAAAAGTAGAGTGGAAACAGTGGATTTGTCAGGTGCAAGTTGCAATCTTCAATGGTTCTGATATCTGATGCACCTTCAGAATCAAAATCTTCTTTGTCATTCTATCTCAGGGAAATGTATTCAATTCGTTCCCTGACAACGACGCCATAAATGTTATCACTAGAAGTCACCTTCAGATTGCATAGAAGGTAATCCCAATACCCATCAATTTATACAGTAAATGTAAATGAGTTTTAAGAGGCCAAATGGAGAAAACTCAATGAAAATAACGTTCTAACTCAGAAATATGGATTGGTATGCGCAAGCAATTGAGGTCTTGGATAAACTTTAGTCAGTAAGTTGGAGTAAAGGTGAGTAGGTGGAAGAATTTGGTGAGACAAGTGTAGAGGTCTGCTGTGAACATCAGGTCTTTCAACAACCTAAGGAAGAAAAACTTAAACACAAGATCCTCTTGAATTCAGATCTCAAAGAAACTGAAAGAAATTATAACAACACTATAATCAAACATTCATCATAATACAATTACAACAATTCATGTGAATCAATCATTCATGAACTCTCTCAATATTAGAAGGAAAATAATATGGGGTAAGAAAGCTAACTTATATTAATGAAGAAGTCTCAAATCAAGTACATAACCAGAGAACCGGTGTTCTTCATCAAAATATTACAATAGCAGAGACCCTAGATCAACCATTCTACCTTAACAACATATCAAAACTTCCTATATGTACTAAAAATGATGCAACCACGAGGAGTGTGATCGGACCACTGCATTCAAATTTTCCAGTCGATGCCTACTCTTTCAGCCTGTGCAGACCTTCTCATGTCAAATGTGGGCCAGACACAGTTATGTTCTTTATAGGAAAATCTTTCCATAAGGAAGCTTCATATTGACAGTATTCCTTTACGGTTATTCTCTACATGTTTTCCATTTATGGGTTGAGTCGAGGTCTCAACTATCGCCCCCATATTCAATAACTACCTTCATCAGGATCAGGACAAGGCCTGACACCCATGAATGTTTTAGGCAGTGCCCACGACTTCTTGGAGTCAATCTTGATGCCTCGAGGCCCTGCAAGTCTTCTTCTGTGGACAATATGAGTGTTGCAGGTGGCAGACTAATAGTGTATGTGGAGGAATGATGTGGAGCAATGTGCTTGGCGTAGACTCATATGACACGACGTGTAAGCAATGACCATGTGGAAAGATGTGGCTGGCGCTGACATAGAATGCGGTAAGGTGACGTGGCAACATTCGTGAGATTAGGCATATTGGGATGATGACAGTGAAGGTGGCATGGAATGGAAGGAACAGGTGGTGGGAGGTAAGAGGTGGTAAGTGAAGACATAATGATGATAGGATGGAAGGAATATGAGTGGAGGAAAAGAGTGAGGGGGGAGAGGCGGAAGTGAAAAGGGAGATGTGACAGGCAGAGAAAGTTTGAGTGGAAGACAGGTGTCGACAGGAGGTGAGAGCGGTATGGACGAGTGGTAAGTGGGATAGCTTGGAGGGGGGGGGTAGGCAGTTAGTGGTTTAGCATGTGGAGGGGGGTCCAAGTTGATGCGAAGGAGACATGTTAGTGGGGGGCCCGCACCCTAAAACCACTAGCTCAGACCCCCCCCCCTCCTCGTTAAAGGAAAAAGGTCCAGGGGGGTGGGGGTATGATATGGGCCGACGACCATAGATCTGAGCGTGCTATGCTCAACCACCCAAATATGCACGTGCCTTATTCACAATGCGCCAAAACATGAAATTGACCTCCCCGACTTAGGATAAAGCCAACAAAGAGGGTTTTTTAACCCTTCTTCTTTCATTTTTTTCACCAAGGGGTCGAAAACACACCCTTTGATAGTATTTTAAGGGTGCTTGAGCTGTTTATACCTCAACATTTTCATTCTTCTTGTGGAAATCATGGGAAGAATGCCACATGATTTACACCATAATGTTCCTGAGGGTAAATCTCAATTACTTCTTAATTCCTATGAAGTAGGTGGAAAATTCATGTGTTAACACCTTCCATATAAAATTGACCTTACCATTTGAACCATCCATCAAGTGACACACCAAGTGTCGTGTGTTAGAAAAACATGATGGTGGAGAAATAAAATAAAACAAATGCGGAAATAAAACACAAAAGATACACAATACAATAGAGACACAGATATACGTGGTTCACCCAGTGTGGGCTACATCCACTAGAGAAATTGATAGGTCCTTCCTTTATTATTATCCAACAAATGAAGGGATACAACCTACAACAAACCTGTTGTAACTTCCTCTCCTTTCTCTCATAGTCTCCTCACTCAGAATACCATATTCACAATGATACATAGCCACAATACATTTTCCTCATAAAAGAGGGTTTCCTTCTAGGGAAACAAACCCTAACATAACTTATACCATCATATTTGTGAACTTATAATGAACGGTCCATATTTACTATGAAATTATAATATACATTTACAAGGCAATTTTTCCTTCCGGGGATTCACCCCCAAACCCCCATAGGGGAACACTATCCCCCAAACCCCCACTAGAGAACCGCTTGCCCCCATACCCCAAAGCCAGGGGGATAGCCCCCTTAGAACCCATAGGGGGGGTAACCCCCCCTTTGCACTTCCCTGTGTGGATGAGTGTACATTCTTTCTGGGTGTAAAGTATTCATGGGGTATAAACATGGCTGAAAACAAAGACCTCTGAATCAGGAAGATAATCAAGTTCCACAACCAACAATCTCCCACTTGGAGACTAATATCAACAACTCCACCTCTATTGTATCTCCTGGACTATGATACTTCTTGGACCTAGAAAATTTCTCATCTTCATCTTCATTCTTGAATACCAACTAAAATTGAGTAGGAACTCAAATTCTCCTTGGTTACTCCCTTTGTTAACATGTCTGTAGGATTCTCGCTAGTGTGTATCTTTTCTAGCTTCAAATTTCCATCTTCCGAGACAAATCGTATGAAATGGTACCTGAGTTGTATATGCTTAGTCTTCGAATGGAAGGCTGAGTTCTTTGCAAGATGAATGACACTCTCACTATCACAGTACAACCTGTTATTCTCTTGCTTCTTTCCAAATTCCTCCATAAAACTATGTAACCAAATCATCTCTTTACTAGTCTCTATAGAAACAACATACTCTGCCTCTGTTGTTGAAAGTGCAACAACCTTTTTCAGTTTCAAAATCCAACTTATTGTTGTTCCACCTACAGTAAAAACATACCCTGTGGTTCTCCTCCTACTATCTTTATCACCTGCCATATCTAAATCAACATATCCCTGTAGAATAGTGTCTAAACCTCTAAAACATAATGCATGAGTAGAAGTACCTCTCAAATACATGAGAATCCATTTTACTACCTCCCAATGTTCTTTACCTGGATTGTTCATATACCTACTCAACTCCTACTGCATGTGCAATATCTAGTCTTGTGCAAACCATTGCGTACATCAAGATGCCAACTGCTGATGAATAAGGGACCCTGAACATGTATTCTATCTCCTCCTATGTCTTGGGACACATTTCCTTGGTTAATTTGAAATGGCTGGCCAAAGGTGTACTAACTATTTTTTCATTCTACATTCTAAACCTCTCCAACACCTTCTCTATGTACTCACCCCGAGACAATGTCAATTTGTGATTTTTCCTGTCTCTTGTTATTCCCATACAAAGGATTTTCTTTGCAGCACCCAAATCCTTCATCACAAATGAATTAGTTAATTTCTTCTTAAGCACATTTATATCTTGCATATTAGACCCTACAATAAGCATTTCATCTACATACAATAGTAAGATAATATAGATTCCATTTTATAGCCTTTTAAAATAAACATAGTGATGAGAATGACATCTAATATAACCTTGTTTTTTCATAAACCTGTCAAACTTCAAATTCCACTTCCTTGGAGATTTATTTATCCCATACAATATCTTATTCAACCTCCATAACAAATTCTCCTTCCCTTTGACCTCATACCCATGTGGTTGCTGCATATAAATATCTTCCTCCAAATCCCCATGGAGAAAAGATGTTTTTACATCTAACTGTTCAAGATGCAAATATTCTACTACCGCAAGACTTAAAATAGTCCTAATTTAAGTAATTTTAACAACATGAGAAAATATTTTATCAAAATCTATACCTTTCTTTTGTGGAAACCCCTTTACAACAAGTCTAGCCTTGTACCACTTTTTTTCTCCATATTCTCCTTCAAATTGTAAACCCATTTATTCTGTAATGCTACTTTTCCTACATGAAACTGAACCAAATCCCAAGTTTGGTTATTTACTAGGGAATCCATTTCCTCTTTAATGCCTTGCTCCCACTTCTTTTTAGTGTCTACCTACATTGCCTCTTCATAACATTCTGGTTCACCAGAATCAGTCAACAATAAATAATACAATGAAAGAGAGTATCGTTCAGTGGGTCTACTTAACCTGGTAGATATTCTAACAACACTTATAGGAGTTTGAAGTACTTGTTTCTCATGTTATTGTACATTTTTATTTTCTGGTCCCTTTGTAATTTCTTTTTCAATGCTCTCATCAAGCACTATGTATTCTAGTTTTTCTTTTTCTTGTATCTTTCCCTGCAACTGATCTTTGTACATGACCTTCTCATTGAATATGACATCTCTACTCCTAATGATTTGTGTTTTTCATAATCCCATAAGCGATAACCAAAATCATTAACATCGTATCCAATAAAGGTACACTTCTTGGATTTTTCCTCAAGCTTTGTTCTATTTTCTTTATCAATATGGACAAATGCTTCACAAACAAAAGTCTTCAAAAAATAATAGTTTACCTTTTTACCTGTCCATGCCTCCTCTGGAATTCCACCATCCAAAGATCTTGAAGGTCCTCTGTTTATTAAGTAAATAACAATATCTACAACATCTTCCTATAACTGTAGGGGCAAACCAACATGCAATCTCATATTCCTTGCACGCTCCATGATTGTCCTGCTCATCCTTTCTGACACACCATTTTCTTGTGGTGTTCTTGGAACTGTCTTCTCTCTACAAATCCCATGGTATGGAAAATAATCATCAAAATCCTTGCTACAATATTCACTTCCATTGTCTGATATGAGACACTTCAACCTTTTTCCTATCTCATTCTCAACCAAATCTTTCCGTTTCTTAAAAGTATCAAAAGCATCAGATACTTTTCGAATGTAATAAACCCAAGTTTTTCTAATTGCGTCATCAATAAAAGTAACATAATAACAAGAGCCACCAAGATATGATACCTAAGCTGGTCCCCATACATATGTATGCAAAAGATCTAACATTTCACCCTTCTTTTCTTTTCTAACTCTGAGAAATCTAACCCTCTTCTGTTTTCCATAAACACAATGCTCACAGAAATCCAAATCAATTTGTTTAAGATATGGAAAAAAATTTCTTTTGTGAAGTGTCTGCATCCCCTTCTCACTCATTTGTCCAAGCCTATGATGCCATAGTGTTGTATCCACTCTTTTAGAAGCCAAAGAGATAGAAGAGTCAATATTACCAGTACATAAATACAATGTACCTACCTTCTCTCCTTTTTCTATCACTAGTGATCCTTTGGTGACCTTCCACATATTATCTATAAATATGGATATACAATATTCACTTGCCAACTGCCTTGTTGAAAATTTATTTTTCCTTAGATCTAAAACATGTCTTACCTCTTTCAACAACCATTGGTTTCCATTTCTTTTCTTTATTTTTACCTTTCCCATAGCAACAATTTTTCATGGTGCATCATCACCCAAATGAACCTATCCAAAGTCACCTTGAACATAATATAGAAAATGTTTCCTATGGGGCATGGCATGAAATGAAGCCCCTAAATATACTACCCAAGACTCACAAATATTATCTACATAAATAATCAAAGGATCTTGTAACACATCACCTGTTACATTTTCTGCCTGATTTTTCTCCTGCTCTCCATCTCTTTGTTTCTTTGGAGCTCTGCAGTAGTTCTTCAGATGTCCTTTCTTCCCACAATTCAAACACTCTATCTTTCTTAGTATGGATTTGGATCTGCCCTTCCTAGAATTCCCGCTGTTCCCTGATTCCTTTCCTCTAAAATTTTGTCTTCCCCTGTTCTCCATGTTTAACGCATTACCTGATGTCTCACCTATGCTTTTTCATTGCATTTTCTCACTAAGGATAACACCAACAACATCATCAAATTTTAAATTATTTGAACTAGAGACGGAGTTACTTACAACCATGACCAATCCATTCTAACTTTCTGGCAATGAGCACAATATTCAAGGAGACCTGACCTCATCATAAAATTCCACTTTTACAGAAATTAGCTGATTAGTAACCGTATTAAGTTAATTTAAATGATTTACAACAGACCCACCTTCTGGCATCTTCATATTAAATAATCTCTTCATTAGAAATACCTTATTGGAAGTTGAGGGTTTTTCATACAGTTTATCCAATGCGTCCATTAGCTCCTTCGTTGTCTTTTCTTTCGAAATATTGAAAGCCACCGACGCTTCCAGGGTCAGCTGTATCGTTCCTAGTGCTTTTCTGTTAAGAACCTCCCATTATTCGCCCTTCATGGCTTTCAACTTCTTTTCTATTCCATCCAATGGTAGGAATAGATCCTTATGATATAAATAATCTTCCATCTTCATCTTCCATAATTGGTAGTTTTGGACGTTAAATTTCTCGACCCTAAACTTTCCATCTTCCACCATTGCTCCCACTCGAACCAGGGACCCTCTTTTCCTACGAGTTACCTTTCACTCTGATACTAGTTGTTAGAAAAATAGGATCGTGGAGAAATAAAATAAAAAAAATGTGGAAATAAAACACAAAAGATACACAATACAATAGAGACACAAATATATGTGGTTCACCCAGTGTGAGCTATGTCCACCAGAGAAATTGACAGGTCCTTCCTTTATTATTATCCAACAAATGAAGGGATACAACCTACAATAAACCTGCTTTAACTTCCTCTTATTTCTCTCACATCCTCCTCACTCAGAATACGATATTCACAATGATACATAACCAAAATACATTTCCCTCATAGAAAAGGGTTTCCTTCTAGGGAAAAAAACCCTAACATAACTTATACCGTAATATTTGTGACCTTATAATGAACCATCCAGATTTACTATGAAATTACAATATACATTTACAAGGCAATTTTTCCTTTGAGGGATTCTCCTCTGAACCCTTGCTAGGGGCCTTCTTTTCCCCAGACCCTCCATCCAGAGGGATAACTCCCTCAGACCCCGCAGGGGGGGTAACCCCTCCCCTCCCCCCCCTACACTCCCCCACATGGAGGAGTGTACATTCTTCCAGGATGTAAAGTCTTCATGGGGTATAAACATGGATGAAAACAAATACCTCTAAATCATCAAGATAATCAGGATCCACAACCAACACTATGTCATACAATAGTGCCACATGTCACCATATACCACAGTGCCATGTCATCCAACTGTGACCAATGTTATCAATACCAAAATCGATCGAGGGTCAAATCGATATAAGAGTGGAAATGACTAGAACATTGGGTTAAAAATCGATAAGAATTAGTGGTATGGGGGTGATATGAGGGATGCATTTGTTGTAACATAATTTGACTTTGTCACTTTATGTCAGTTTTCTCCTAAAATGGATTTTCTTACTCATGACTAAAATTCCTTTCAAATCTATTTTGACCTCTTTTGTGTTCATTTCTCTCGTTTTAAAAGTTTCATTTGAGCCCTAGCCTTAATCCTTACCTTGATCCTGTATTGAGTGTAGTATTTCTCTCAAAATATTACATTATTTCTTGAGTTATGTCTTAAATATCATATTGTATGGCCAAGTCATAAGACAAAATTATAAATCCTTTATTCCCTAAGTGCATTGACAATATTTTTTTTTTAACCAAAGCTTATATGACCATGAGTTAAAAAGGAAGGGCATATCATCCAACGATTCATTGTAAAGGAGATCCAACGGTCCTCACTGTATTTCACCCCCCAGCATGCTCGACATTTAAATAAAGGATGGGGGGCCACAATACTTAACCTGTTTTTGAAGGAATGTGATGTCATGGTAACAGGGCGAATGCATCCCCTCCTATGGCGATTTTGAAAACCACACATCGACCCCCCATAAAGAATGAGAGGTCGACACTTGGCATGATTGGTATTATTGAAGAAACCTTGGTTATTTGAGGTGTTTAAGACGATATGACTATTCTTTAACTGAGCTTCAGTACGTGCATGAACTCTTGGATCCTACTAAAATTCAAATAGGGTTTGTGGATCCCTCAAAGGTTTATATGTAAAATTCCTCTCACAAATCCCCAATTTTGGTTTTCCTCTACTTTCATAACGATATCATATGCGAGCTCACCACAATTCACAGGGATGTGCTGGAAATCAAGTAGGAGAGTAATGGAAATATTCAAACTTTGTTGGATCGGTACCCCTTCTTGTGGGTCATCTACAAACATCAAATCAATATCGAGGGTGATTTGTTCGTGCACAATGGAAGATATTTGGAAAAATTCATGGGCATACACTACTCATACGATTGAATTCATGGGGTGATAAAGGTCTAGTGTTTCCCCCTCGAGTGTCACCACTGCATATTATTGTGGCTCCAGTACCCTTCAAAAATGCCACACTCCCTACAATGGAAGTGACCAAAATACAAGGAAGCTAAGGAGCTAGGAATGGACAGTGTTACCGCAATTAGAGGACGTGTGCCATACTTTCTCCTATCTAAACTCGTGAAAGGAATGGAAAATATTCAAATATTACTTCTCTTCTGTTAAGCCCTAATATTGGCTCATTACCCCTTAATTGGGGCATATTATATTAGTAATTTTATTTTGTTTATGTCGGCTTTAGGCCATTAGTTGTAATTATACCTCCTAGTCTCCTATATATACCAAGGAGACATTTTCATTTTGAATAATCTTGTACTTGAACATTTAAGTGGGGTAAAAGGAGGTTTCCCCCTTGAAGAGGATTATTATCTGAAATTATCTCTTTTTCAAGGCGTTGAGTACTTTTTCTGAGGTTTTTCTATGCTATATTGATATTTGGTTCTTAACATATGGTA
>JASDQU010587924.1:48759-64036 GCA_032191745.1 Picea mariana | reverse complement strand
CCTTGGAAGAATGGTGGTATAACACTTCCTTTCACACTGCAACAAAAATGACACCATTTATGGCACTTTATGGATACCACCCTCCTTCCATCACTTCTTCTCTAAAAGAAAAATATAAGGTTCAAGCAGTGGAAGATCACATCGAGAATCAACAACAAGTTCTCCAAATCTTAAAAGACAACCTGACCATGGCATATAATCGCATGAAACAACAAGCAAATCAACATCGTAGTGAAAGACGTTTTGAAGTAGGGGATTGGGTATTTTTAAGACTACAACCATACAAACAGATGTCCCTCAAGCAAGCCAAGAAGGATAATAAATTATTACCAAAGTACTATGGCCCTTATAAGGTGTTGCAAAAGATTGGTACTATGGCATACAAATTGGAGTTGCCTGCATCTTCACTAGTACACCTAGTTTTCCATGTTTCATGCTTAAAGAAGGTTATAGGCGTCAAGATCCCAGTTCAAACTATATTGCCAGAAATTGTCAAGGAAGGAAAAATCATATTGGAGCCTGAAGCCATCACTGACACAAGAATTTTCCAACTGAGGAATAGATCCATTTCAGAGTATCTCATTAAATGGAGGAAACTACCAGTTGAATATTCAACTTGGGAAGATGAGTCTTTTATACAGAAGCATCCAGAGTTACTCAAGCATTGCAGACAACACTTGTCTCAAGGGGAGGGGCATGTTAAGCACTAATATTGGCTCATTACCCCTTAATTGGGGCATATTATATTAGTAATGTTATTTTATTTATGTCAGCTTTAGGCCATTAGTTGTAATTATACCTCCTAGTCTCCTATATATACCAAGGAGACATTTTCATTTTGAATCATCTTGTACTTGAACATTTAAGTGGGGTAAAAGGAGGTTGCCCCCTCGAAGAGGCTTATTATCTGAAATTATTTCTTTTTCAAGGCGTTGAGTACTTTTTCTGAGGTTTTTCTATGCTATGTTGATATTTGGTTCTTAACAGAGTCCTTTGACAGATCAACTCTATTATCTAACCCAGAAATCTAACTATGCAATCACACTCTTGAAGGGAAATCACACATTAATCATCACACATCAATCATCAATACATAACATGAGTAGTTCAATAGCCAGTATATTGAGTATGCTATGGTTCACAATATTCTATTGTGAACTTCACTAGTCCTTTTTCAATTATGTTTGACTACTGCTGCCAACATCCATATCCATTAAGAAAAATAAAATTCATAAGAATAGAAACAGAGCATATGTAAAATAGAGTAAATAAAGATCCCTAAGTAATTATATAATCAAAATCCTAAACTGAACTATACTGCCGTCATTTGAAAGAATCAAAGCTCAACTATTCTAACAGTTATACTATTGAAATCAAATGCTAACACTAATCTATAGGGATACTGACCTTTGAAGCTATCTACTCCATTAGGGGACATGCAAATATGAGATGGAGTCCTTTGAAAAATCAACTCTGTTATCTGACCTATAAAGATAACTATGAGATCACACTCTTGAACGAGAAATCACACATTAATCATCACACATCAATCATCAAGACATAGCATGGGTAGTTCAATAGCCAATATATTGAGTATGTTGTGGTTCACAATATTCTATTGTGAACTTCGCTAGTCCTTTTTCAATTATGCTTGACTACTACTCCCAACATCCATATCCATTAAGCAAAATCAAATTCATAAGAATAGAAACAGAGCATATGTAAAACAGAGTAAATAAATATCCCTAAGCAATTATATAATCGAAATCCTAAACTGAACTATACTGTTGTCATCTGAAAGAATCAAAGCTTCAACTAGTCTAACAGTTATACTATTGAAATCAAATGCTAACACTAATCTATAAGGATGCTAACCTTTGTTGGGTGGTGGACCCTTATCGCTTCAATAGGTCAACGAATGGAGTCTACAATAAGTTGGCCTTTAATCCACACATCACTCTTACTCAAAACCTCAAAACATGAAACTATACTAACAACTCAACTCACATTCATTCATAAATAATCAAGACATGGAAACAAATGACATTATTCTATTAAACCTCAACTCAAGATATGTTCTACAATATGTAACGCTGCTTCACATGCTGTGATATGCTATCTCTCTACTACTTCCACCATCCTTGCCATGACTATTTAAACAGTCTTAGTCGTGAAACACAAGGAGGTGAAATCTTTTACAAATCAACAATTTTCAAATTTATATATTCAGTTACATATTTTAATCTTCATCCTCATGACACGAAGTGTATGAGGATGAAGCAATAAACAAACTGGCTTAACATAGTCTTGATAGAACTTGATGATTTCATAAACACTCAACAATTATCTTGGGCACAATCTGGAGCCAATCTTAGCATACTCTATTTTCTGTATTGGTACCAGATCGTGACAGGTGAGATTTGGTAGATAGTACTAGATCTGAATAGTACACAATTGGTTGTACCAGACTAGAACAATATGCGATCATTGGTACTGGATCATGAAAATGAATGGTCTGTGGGTATAGGATCTGAACGGAAGGTGTGCATGGTACCAGATTCAGACAATGTGTAATCTGGCGCATAAGTACTGGATAGTTGAGCTGACATAGAAGTGATGGACTTCATCCAAAGGTCAAAGGCTACACATGGAAATTTTAAACATTAGTACATGAAATATTTAGTCTCCTAGCTTAATAAACCACAAAATGAATGAATTCAATTGTACTTTACCTTATGACCTTATCAGTGACTAGAGGTAGGGTTCTTTATCATTGATCCAAGCTTAGGTAGGCCAAAAAGGTATAAATGAGGAGTATAATATGGTAATGGGGATGTCAATTTGGAGGTTCAACATTCCCCCATGCAAAAATCATTGCATGTCCTCATGCTACTAAAACATACTCAAAATTTTTCCAAAACTTGAGACTCCATTCTCTTTACTCCTGTGGGTCAATAATGTTGACGACTGAGGCTTCTGCTTTCACCTCCCTTTTTATGACCCTAATGTATTGCAAGAGTCTTAGTAGCTTCTTGAGTTTAGTAGAAGTCTCTTCATGTTCATCTTGGAGTTGTTGGCTGGTTGCCTCCAGTTGCTCATTTTTCTTCTTGATATACCTATCCAATAGTTGGTATTCCTTCACTTCTTGTTTGAGCTCATGGTTTTGTTTTTGTAGCTTCCCAATATTCTTCTTCATCTGTTCTTTTTTCAAGGTATTCATTGACCTTATTGTCTCTGGCTATATGCATTCTCTTTCCTCCACTTCCTCCCTCATCCCACACAAAGTAATAGTAGCTTGTTCCTCAATCAAGCTAGGGATGTCATCCTGGGATGATAGGTCTAGGGAGGTAATATCTATTGGGTCTTCATGTGTATGAGGACCGGAAACTGCTTTTCCTTTCTTTTCCATACTCCTTGTGGTTATTTTATAAGGGGGTAATGGACAAGAGGTGCTCACAAGCTTCCTTTTCTTCTTCTCTGTTTGTGGAATGGTTACAGGATATTGTTCTATAAATTGTTCATCTCTACTCTTCTCTTTCCTCGAGGATTTTGACATATGAACCCTCTCCTCAAATGCTAATACTAATATCTCTTCCACTAATTCGGATTTACCTTTTGATTCTTAACTTTTAAGAGTCTTATTATCTGAGGAAGAGGGCCTTACTTGTTTACTAGCTTTATCCTTTACTGCTCTGGAGGATGATGGGGCTGCCTTGCTCTTTTTCTCATTAGGTTCCTTATTTTTATCTGGAGCAGGCTGGGATTCTTCTACAGGTTTGTTTTATGTGGGAAGGTGTTGAGTGATGAGGGTTTTCCAGCTAAACCCTCGCTTCCTGATCTCATGTATAACTAGCAATTTGATAAGACCTTGATGATAAATGCTAGTCCTTTCAGTTTTGGATAAGGATTTGACACCTCTTACGATCTTGTTCAAGATCATCCATAAAAAATATGGGAAGTCAATTTCAGGGCCTCCTTCAAAGTACAACATAATCCTAAGATGATATAAGAAAGTTACAACATACCTTCCCTCACAAGCGAGGAATCGTTGAACACTAGCAAGCATTGGATGATATTCTTCCTTGATATAGTTTCTAGAAATCCCCTTTTTCCAATCATGGCGCTGATGGTCTTCCTTCAGAAATCGTTGGCACATTTCTTTATTGATTCCTACTCCTTTGAAATACTTGGCTCCTCTGCTAGGTAATCCCGTGTATTCCCTTAAGGTTTCTTCATTGATGGTTAGTTGTACATTGCCTATGTGCACAATCTCTCCATCGTAACTCTGAACAAATGCATGAGATACCTTTTCATGAAAACCTATGAATTTCTCTAAAAATGGCATCCATATTGCTCTAGCATAATTATCTCTACATATCTGGAACTCCTCAGTCTCCCTATAAATATGGAAGACCAGTTCATGTCTACTTACAACCATCTTTATAAACCGTAAGTGAAAACCGAGTTGTAGCGCAAGGGTTTTGTCAGCTATGAGGGTGAGGGTTTGGTATCGGATGTCGCAGAGAGGAGAATGATATGAAAATGGAGAGAGATGGGTAACAATAGAAAAATGGTGATGGATTCAATAATTAAAATGACAAGTTTAAGCAAATATGTTGCGAAGAAAAATTAAGACAAGATGAGGCTCATTTGGATGGCTTCGCCACCCAGATAAGCCATTTCATTTCTTCCCATTAGTGCAATGATGGGGATGGGACGTTTGGTATCAAGAAATCATTTTTGTTTGGTATTGGCGATTGGAACCCTAAGCGATGAATTTTAATGTTGAATCGTGTGAGATAGATTCATGATGGTATAAGGATGAAGCACGTTCTTGGTTTTAGGGCCGTGGCTCATCATTACTGGGCATGCTCATTTCAGTTCATCCCCACATTCACACATTTGATGTGATTTTTTCCTCCCTCATCTTTTCAAGCGCTTATGTGGCGAGGGAATTGATTAAGGTTAAGCATATGGGTATGAGGGAAGTGAAAGTTAGGTACATGGTTTTAATACTAAGGTCATAAGATCTAGTATACATTTTCATACCTTTTGTAGTTTTATAAGCAAAGGAAAATAATTAATACCATGTTACATTTTCTTTTACCATTGCATAACCAATACCCATAGCATATGCAACTGCCTTTGTATTTGAATCTTGCAGATTGTCATATTTCATCTTTTTAGGTTGGAGTTTTTTGGAAGCTGAGTACTGGAATTTCCTGTACTTTATGAATACTTCTTTATTCTGTGCTTGTCTTGAGTTTCTTCTTTTGTGTCTGGTTCTATAGGTTTCTACGGTGAACAGGCTGATCTCTATAGATGAGATGTGAGTTTGAAAAAGAGTCCTGAAAGAGAGTCCTGAAAGGGATCTTTGACCCTCCCCAATGCCAAGGATGTTGCATATCCTTATGCAAAAAATCCCAACACACTGTTCACAAATGTAAGAAAATTGATAAGAGATGAGAAGCCAAATCAAATTCCAAAAGTACATTTATCACATAGCATATGATCCCATGCCTTTAAAAATTGAAATTGCCTTTATTCTGATGACTTATTGACAAGGGAAACATTCGACAATGAAAATAGGGAGGATTTTATATTTTTCCAGAAGAACGGATCCAACCTAACTTGCTTTAGAGATTTACTATCATTATATGTTATGGATAAATTTCACCGTATAAGTAGATTAGACTCCCTAGTCAAGGCTCCACTCTTAAGAAATTTCCTTCTTAGATAATATAGGCTTTAGATGTCAGATCGGTAAAGTTGACTTAGGGTAATTCTCAAATGGACATTTGCTTGTAGTATTTATTTGTTTGGTAATCTGGAGTTTGTATCTTATAAGTTTCATTAGTGACCTTTGTTTGTAGTATTCATTTTTTATGACAAAAGTGAATTTTTCAATCAGACAAGTATAAATGAGACATTTCTCAACCAGATCCCACTGCCAGCAAGTCTGTTCAGTACTTCGGTGGGGTAGTTGTGATAATTAGTGAGAGACATACCTTCCCCGGGTAGAATGCCCCATTGCCAACAGGCTTGTTCAGTACCCTGATGGGTTTTCCTAGTCATACCATAGACCGGTACTCGCTGCCAGTAGACATTTTCAGTATCCCGATGGATTAGTCTCTTAAACCCTTTTTCACCAGAGGATTCTTGTCCATCGTCACCTATTTTAGTTTTTGTTAAAGAATGCTTTTGCATGGTGACAGGGGAGGCTCATATGAAAACCCTTTTACAGGCTGGGATGGTATTGGGTTAGAAGGTATATTCTCTTATTTGAATGTCTTTAAAGATTTGTATGAAGGAAAAATAAACTTATGTATGCACAATTTTAGAATGATCCAGATGTATGATTTTTCTAAGTTTTTCCATAAGAGAATGACCTAAAGTTACCTTAGGGTACTGATACATCCTCTTCCATAAAAATTTTCCTAGTGTGCCCATGACAGAGAGTGTTCGTATACTCATATGCTACTCTTTAATAAAGATAATCCAATGATTACTGTTGAAGTCTAGTTAGGGTGGAATGGTTACTTATAGGCTAATATACTTTTATCCCTTTAATCATGCTAAAATACTAGATAAAGGCAACTTCTAGACTTTGAATTAGATTAAGCATGGTTCCTTTAACGACATAGGTAAATATTATGTCTTCTTTGTCAAGTAACAAAACCAAAAGAAATTAAAATATTTCTTAATAGATAGCAACAGAACCAAAAGAAATTAGAAATACTTCCCTTTAGTCAGCAAACGAACCAAAAGAATTTAAAAATACTTCCCTTTAGTCAGCAACAAAACCAAAAGAAATTAAAAATACTTCCCTTTAGTCAACAACAGAACAAAAAAAAAATTAAAAATACTTCCCTTTATTCAGCAATAGAACCAAAAGAAATTATTGCTTCATAAGAGCTACCATTTGATGTTGCATTCAGATCCTTGGTTCCAACTTAAGGGGTTACTGCATGGCTTCACATAAGTATAACATTCTTTGTCAATTAGGTGATGTGTTCTGATAGTACTGTATGAGGACAAACTTTTGGTACTAGACCAACACAGGACTGCTGGTACCAGACCATAGAAATATTTCTGGTACCGGATCGACAATATGGGTACCGGACCAGAACAACGTATTGTTGATGCCCGCAACAAATGTTTTTAGCAAGTTTGTGAAAGATCAAATAAATTAGAGAAAATGACTAACAAAAATAAAATGCGAAAGTAAAACAAAGGAGGTAATAATCCATTGTTGCCTTCAGCTTATTAACAAAGGACAATCCACACCTATGTACAAAAATTTAAAAATTAAATCAATCAATCAATGTGGATCAGTAGGAATATCTCCTTCCTTACTGATCACCTGCATATCTGAATTTTGTATCACACGTGTCAGAAATTCCTCTTTTGACAGGGGTTTGTTATAAATTCTCAGTCAATGCTCATTCACGAGTAGGGGTGTCCGATGTTCGTCAATTGTATTTATTCTAATTGAACCATTATCATAGACAGTTTCAATCTCATAAGGTCCTAACCAATGAGTAGTTAACTTGCCTTTGAAGTTCTTGAACCTGTTGTCATACAACAAGGCCCAATCTCTCGGTTGAAATTTTTTCTTTTTAAGATACTTGTCATGCCATTTTTTTCTCTGCTCTTGAATGAGGTTGGTTCTTTGAAGTGATTCCTACATGATTTCATCCATCTCATTAAGCTGCAAGAGCCTTTTTTGCTGAGCTTCATCTAAGTTCATGCCAACTTGTACAACATTCTTGAAGGTTTTGATCTGGAATTCTATGGGAAGAAGCACCTACTTCCCGTACACCAATTTGTAAGGTGTATGTCATGTTGTATTCCTCCAGGTGATTCTATAATTCCATAAGGCTTCTAGTAATCTGTCAGCCCAATCCTTGTGGTGTAGCTGTACTGTTTTAGTAAGAATGGACGCAATGACTTTGTTGGTGGATTCCAATTGTCCATTCGCTTGTGGATGATAAGGTGTAGATTTCCTATGCTTGATCTGGTACTGTTCTATAACTGCTTTGACTAGATGAGAGGTGTATTGAGTCCCCTGATCAGTCACAATTTCTCGAGGTTCACCAAATCTAGTAAATATGTCATTAAAAAGGAAATATACCATTGATTTTTCACTTGTAGTTGGTAAGGCTTTTGCTTCAACCCACTTAGTCACATAGTCAGTGCATACAAGTATATAATTTTACTTTTTAGATGCAGGGTTAATGGGCCCTACAAAATCTAATTCCCATTTCTTGAAAGGCTCAATGACTACTTGGGCTTGAAGTGGCATTTGGTCTCATGTAGTAGGCTTACCCATTCATTGGCATTCATCACAATTGGATACATAAGTTCTGACATCTCTGAAAATATTAGGCCAATAGTAATGAGATTGCAGAACTTTATAGGTGGTCCTCTTGTCATCAAAGTGGCCTCCACAAGGACCATCATGGTAGGATTTCAGAATATCATGGATCTCATCTTCCCTTACACATCTCCTGATTACCAAAACTGGTCCTGTTTTGTAAAGACAATAATCGTGCCACATGTAGTTTGCACTTAGTTGAATTACTTTTTGTTTTTCTCTAAAAGACAATTTCTAAGGCATCTTCCCTGTTACAATATAGTTAGCTACATATGCATACCAAGGAGTAAATGTAGAAATAGCAAACAAATTTTCATTAGGAAAATTAGCATCTACTGGTGCATTATCTCCCAGATGAACCATTCTAGATAAGAAATCAACCACAAGATTATCCTTACCAGGTCTATAAATAATATTGATGTTAACATTTTGTAATAATAACAACCATCTTGTAACTCTAGGGTTTGTTACAGGTTTGTTCATTAGGAATTTGATGGTTGAATGATTAGTGTGTACAAAATCTTGATATCCTGTAATGTAGTGTCTAAATTTATTGATAGCGTGGACTACAACTAACAATTCTTTTTTTGTGACCATATAATTAACTTCTGCTGGGGAAATTTTTTTACTGACAAAGTAAATAGCATAAGGCATCTGATTTTCCCTTTGTCCAAGAACTACTCCCAGGGTTGTGTCTGAGGCATCAATACATATATGAAAAGGAAGGGACCAATTTGGTCCTCTTAATACATGAGTACTTGACAATTTCAAAAGACACTTGGCATTCATCATTCCAATTAAATTCATCTTCTTTAGATAATAACTTAAATAAGGGAATAGCTAAGCTTGTAAAATTCAGAATGAATCTTCTATAGTAGCCAACATACCCTAAAAAGCTGTGAACTTCCTTTTATGAGGAAGGTATCCTGATTTGTGTGATAATGTGAATCTTTGCAGGATCAACTCTCATTCCAGAACCAAAGATGTGATGTCCCAAAACAATACCTTCAGTGAGCATCATCTTTGACTTTTCATTACTTATAGAAATATTAGTTTTCTTACACCTAATCAAGACTTTTTCTAGACTGGTCAAAGCTTCCCGGTGTTAGCACTCTGTAATTTACCTAAGGCTGCTGAGGCAAACACAGAGGTAACCTCGAACCGCTTCGAGTCTTGGATCTAGCCCTCCAAGACTCAGAGAGGGATCTCTCTTTCAAATTTAACTTTGTTTGTGATGGATGTTAGGCTAGCTATAAGGTACAGGGTTTTGATTTTGGTTTTTAAATGGTCAGTTTGGGAAAGAAAGGAGGGCCATTGGGCAAATGGGGTCTGCATTTTAGACTAGGTGATTCAATCTCAGATATGGACAGAGCTCTTTCACAAGGCAAGGTAGCAGCAATAATGGATCGTATTAAGTGTTGATGGCGTTGGTTTGAGGAAAGAATAGGTGAGGAAAAAGACAGGCAAAGGAGCACTTAAGAATCCCTAAGCTAGCCTTTTGCAGAAAACATAAAGATCATCAAAAGCCGAGAGGCAAAGTATACGCTGATAAATTCTTCCCCTATAACTTTCCTTCTGATAATAAGAAAAAGAAAACGAGCATCATGACCACAGGGAAAAACATTAAATAGAGGAAGAACACCACCGCTATCACTACAAAAGAATCCTGTCAAAGAAATATGTCTATTGTTGATCTGTCATAAAAATTACAGAGAAATATTCATTGATATCATTAAAGGATTACAGAGAAATTCTCTGGCTAAAACACAGCCTATGCTCCAGCAAAGAAAATGAAAATTACAGCTCTGGACCTCTCACACAGGTCGAGCCTCTCCTATCAGCCCAGTCGAACCCTCATTAAGTTTTTTACATCACTATATATAACAAAAAATCCCCCAGCCTTCAAAGATTCGGGCTCATGACTCTCCACTCTAAGAATAGTAAACAATTACACATATTGACACCTATGGACTGTTTCAAAAAAAAATTTGATAGCAAATCAAAGGAAAACTAAATTTAGGACTCTTGCTTTGACATCTGGAGTTGGTTAATGTTTTGCTGGCGAATGGAAGTTAACATCATTACAATGAACAGAGGTGGCAACATTTGAATTCTTTGAGGTGGTTGGGTAACTGTAACCTCCTGCCATGTGTGATGTATAACCGATTTTCTTGCTTGCCAGTGACTGGGATACATTCCATTTGTCATTCAAAGAATTAAATTGCCATATGCCCTCGAATGTCAGTTTCATTTGAATGGTGCTTCGAACTATGATGCTCTGCCACCTGTGATTAAACATGCTCTGCCACTTGTGCTTCCTAGTGTATTGTTCAGCCATAATGGTTCCTCTTCAAGTCGTAAAGATTAATTTGATGGCCACAAAGAACCATGAACATAACTTTCATTAGGTATCTGATGAATGCATCTTTGCAGTGGTGTATACCAGGCAGCACCGGGTCTATCATCCTCCTGGCATAAAGGAGGATCATGTAGTTTCCTCTGCATATAACACGAATTTGAAGTAGGTTTCTGATAGATGGCAATCCCAACCCCTGTCTTGTTCATTGTTTTCAGAACTAGTGTCCAACACATATAGCAATATCCCTCACCAACCTTCAAAATCAGGAATGCTGCAAGAAGACTTCTATGACTCCATGCAAGATCCTACCACACTGAGCAGAACCCATGGCAATCAAAACTCAATGTACTGACCAGGATTTCTTCTGTAAATAAGCTTGAGGTGTACAAAAATTACCGTGGATGAAAATAAGCACACACATGATGAATCCAAAGAGTTTGATTGAACCCATATGAGTTAAATCACAGCAGTGATTTAAATGCATTACATTTGAAGCAACAGTTTTTAGAGTACATATATCTTTTCACTTTCAGATTCAGAAAACTCTGAAGGAAAATTCCATGAGTTTGATCCACGGCTGTTTGAAGATATTCTTGTCCTGAAAGACCTGTTTCTCTTGAATTTGACAAGAAAGTAAGTTATTATACCCAACACACCAACTATAATTATGCCACCTATTAATGTAACAATGATTTCCAACCATAGCTCATGACAGCCTGCAACAATGTATGCCAATGCCAAGAACGCTACAGTTATACATGTAGAATCCAGCCACATCAATTTATTGATCACTCCCACCACCTTTCTCTGAGATTTTGTTTCCCATCGTACTAGTGTGATCTGTACTACCACAACAGCTAAAGATGTAAACAGGGAAAATGCATTGGAGATGAGAAATATTTGGAACAATGTAATATTGTCTACTGTGGCATCTCCATAAACACGATTGCCATAGCCACCATGAACTGTGAAAAGAGCAACAAATGCTATAGTAGCAAACAAGACAGCAATGACTGTTACTGAGTTAGTGGCATTCCCTGTGTAGTTTCTTTAGTTCCTTTTCTATGCCATTCACATTTTTTTTATTGGTCTTTTCAGTCTTCCCTGGGGAGGTTGAATTTACTCCTTTTGCTTCAAAACACAAGCCATGTTTATCGACATCATTGGCATTCCTGGTGATAACCATTTTCTTGTAATCCCAATCTTCAACCCAGCGACAGACAGCACAACGTTCTATTGTCCAATTCAATGAAGGATAATAGGAAGTCTCCTGTATAAGAGCGTTTGGCATTGTCAATTTGAGCATGTGACAGAGTGGGGCTGTGTTTCCTCGATCTTCAGTTACTCTTTCTTGTGGAGCTACTTGAGAGGGACACTTAGTAAGAATTTGACCAAGACTAGCTGTTGTTATTTTAGTGGTGTTCATATGAGGAATACTCCATCCATTTTCAGTATCTGTACCAGAATTCCAATCTGCAGAAGCATCCAAAGATTCAGTGTCTGGCTTGAGAGGGGCCACATCAAGTACTGAAACATATCGAGTAGTTAGACCTAAAAATCTTAACAAGTGCCAAAGATAAGGAAACCACCTCTTCAATAGCCCCAGTGCGACTTTCGTGGAACGAAGCAATTTGGTGACAAATGTTTTGAATTTGGTGACAAATGTTTTTCTCTCTTCAGGCTGAGTAGATGAGCTTTCTCCAGAAGACCGGTCATGGAAAGTATTTTGAAACCATGTAACAAGCCGTGTCAACATATTTGTTGTTCCACACCGGCATATGGCAGTACACTAATCGAGCATTCCTGTAAACTCAAAGCTTCAAGATTTTTCAATTCTCTGACACCTAGACCTGGCAGCTCCTCTGCATTGGACACCTAGAAAACTGTTTCGAACATCTGGCAGGGTTTTAAAACTGCGCTTTATGTATTTTGTTGGCTCTCTGTGGGAAATATCCCACATTCGCATGAAGAATGGATTTAAAAACCTTTACATATTGGCGTGTTTTCTATGTGGATTCGACGAAGTGAGCCCGAGCCCGAGCCTTGGGCGTTGGGGTTTGGTGTTTGTGCTGCACGCGCTTGTGTGTTGAATGTGTGGAGATTGGCCCTCGACCAATATAAAATTTTGGAAAATACTTCTTTAATTTTTTGCATAAAACCCTGTATGAAGGTCGAGGGGCAAATTTTTCCAAATTCATCAAAAATAACTAATAAACCCCATTTTGCATTTACCCCCAAGAGTAAAGATTTTTCCATTTCAAACCACTTCACACTTTTGCTAAAAATTGCACCAAAAATCGCTTTGAAGTTTGGGTGCAAACATTCATCTTGTGCTTGGTCACTGTCGGGCGTTTTCCTCCGTAATCGCCATGCATCATGAGTGAATACATTGGCCTGAAAATAAATAACTAATATTCAGAAGACTGATCCCCTATTATATAGGGATCTAACACCTGGAAGTCATTTCCATGGACTGTAAAGTCATCCATGTAGACTTCTATGCAATCATTGGTCAAGTTAGAGAAAATGGCCAGGACATCCCTTTGAAAAGTGGCTGGGGCATTGTAAAGTCCAAAAGGAAGAACCCTATAAGCATAGGTTCCCCATGGGTAGGTGAAATTGGTCTTCTCCTAGTCTTCAGGTGCTATTTGTATTTGGTTATAACCACTGAACCCATCTAGGAATGGAAAATACTTCTTTCTGGACAAGGTATCCAATACCTAAACAATGAATGGTAAGGGAAAATAATCCCTATGGGTGGCTTTGTTCAACTCCCTAAATTCTACACATATTCTCCATTTACAATTTTTTACTATGACAAGTGGAGACGCCTATTGACTATTTGAAATGGGGTAAATAAGATTGGCTTGAAGGAGTTTTTGCAATTCGTCTTTTACAATATCTTTGAGGGCTGGATTCATCCTTCGTTGAGGCTGTCTAACTGGTCTGATTTGGTCATTAGTGTAGATATGATGTGTGCATGTGTCAGGATGAATGCCTTTCATGTCTGCATAATTCCATGCAAAGGCATCAAATTGTCTTCGGAGCATTTCAATTACTTGTATATTTTGTTCTGGTTCCAAACTAGAGTTGATTTACAAAGGTTTTCTTGGGCTAATATAAAAAAGTTCAGTACTTTCTTCCTTCTCCGAGGAATATGGTGATAAAGTATATAATTGAGTGATATCATGGTGCCAAGTTTGTTGAAATTTGGAACTGAAAATGTGTGACAATTCTGCAAAAGACCTAGGATATTCAATGCAATTTGTATCAGCCAAAAATAAATTTAAGACTTGCTCATCTGATTGTTCTTGCACACCTTTTACTTGTTCAAGTTTTAATAGGGGTTGGATGAATCTTCCTCTCCATAAGGGTTTTCTAACCAAAGAGGTATCTTTTGTGCCGGTTGGGAAGGAGGAAAGAGAACAAGATTTTGGCTATGTGTGCCATTGGATATAGTCATCTCGCAAAACCGACAATTGATAAAAGCATCTGTTGTGGCTAGCCAAGGGCAGCCAAGAACCACAGGGTGTCCTAGTTTGGAGGATGATTTAGAATAAATGACTATAAAGTCTATTGGATATTCCCAAGAAGCCAGTGTAACTGCGACATCATCTAAACTTCCTGCAGGGCTAATGACTGACTTATTTTCCAACTCTATCATGGTTTGGGTTAGTCTTAACTGGTTAATTTGGAGTTTTTGCATAGTGTCAAAAGGCATTACATTAATTGGTGCACCCAAATCAATGAGTGTGTTTGGTAAGTAAATACCATTAATTTCAATAGTGACTATTGGATTCCCAGGTTCGTTATATTTATATGGCATTTCGGAAATAAATTCAGATAATTGTCCTACTACCTGAACAAGGGGAGGTTCCTTCTTCTTCCTTCTTGGTTTCTTAAGGAAAAGTTCCCATATGATTTTGACATATATGGGGATATCTTCGATGGCTTGCAGCAGAGGTATTTTTATACATACATATCGTAACTCATCCTCTATGTCTTTATGGAAGGGTGGGTCAGGTTTCTTCACTAATAGTCTTTCAGGGTAGGGTGGAAGATTAGCTTGTTGAGGTACTCCTACGGACTGAGAAGTGGTAGGGATATGAGGGGAAGTCTCTCCTTCTTTAGGGGTGGTTTAAGTGTTTTCTTGTTCAAAATGATTATCATTTTCTTCTTGAATTATTACTCTAGAATTTGATTGATTTGCAACTTTCTCAGATCTTAGTTGAATTTCATAGGTGGGGAAGGTTTGGATTTCTGCATTCTGCACAGGGTGGGTGGGTCAATTATTAGGGTTAGGAATTCGCTAGGTAGGAATTGCTATTGGCCTAGGAGGGTTGTGGGCAGCTTGGTTTTGTGGTTTTTGATTGGCATTTATAGGTGCTTGTTGCTGCTAGTTAGGGTTCAAGGGTGTTGTGAATTGTTGTTGTATAGGAGGTGGAAGTAAATCTTGCATCTGAGGTGGGTTAAATTGATGCAGGGGCATAAGTCCTCAGCAATAGAAAATCTATGGTTGTTGAAAGTCAAAGGAAAATTTT